>SKCR01036111.1:0-68024 GCA_019454045.1 Zanthoxylum bungeanum
AGGTCTTGATGTACATAACAGCTTCTCTTCAGACATGCTACTTTACACGATGGAACATGATCGATCGTCTTCTTCGTTGTTATTTTCATCGATTTCTAAGCTTCAACGTGGTGAATATTGCCATTCGAATGTGCACAAAACTGCGGTTGCTGTTCCAGGTCCCCGGTTTCAGCTTCCTTTGTTACTTCTGTTTCCTTAATAACATTCTCCAGTTTCAGTTCCTTGTCCTTTCCCCAAAGCACGGCGTAGAGCCCGGTAACAATCAAAACTGACCCTATAGCCCTGAATCAAACACAAGTCTACTAGTGAGTATAAGCTGAAGTAGATCAATTCTTTCAAGTAAAAGTTTACTTGACATGCAAGAAATCCATCAAATTGTTAGTTGAACTGGGTTTCAAACTATATGCATATATACATACGTTCCAATAAATAATTTCTCACGAAGCAGAGCCCAACTGAGGATTGCCACGATCACGAGCAGCAAGGGGCTGAACACGGAGACATAAAGAGGACCTTTCCTTTGAATACTCCATGAGGTGAGGCAAAAAGCAAGTGCAGAACACACAATTCCCTGAGATATGTTTATAAACAAATCAACAAGGCCTTAAAAAACAATTTAGTAGTGTATCAAGGTGAAGTATACCGAGTAAATAGCAGATACAAGCCGGATGGTGACATTCAATCTCCAGGCAGAAAGCTTGCGTTCAGCAATCAGGCCAATGGCGCTGCACTCAATGCTGCCCAGGAAACACATCAGTGCGGTACTGGTGTAGGGAGCTGGAAACTTCTTGCTCAATTGTGTCTGAAATTTATCAAACACATAAGATACAGAACAGATCAATGACTGAATAAATCTAAAAATAAAGATTACTAACTTGTATTATGATCCACATTGCCCAAGAAATGGAACTAGCCATGAGTTCAATGGAACCGAGAATCAAATTTGATTTATTCCCTGAATTTTCTTCACTCATTTGCTCCGCGTAATTCCAGTGAATGCTTGAATTCGGTATTCCAATTGTGCGCCCGTGGTAAAATGACAGTAACATAGCTCCTCCAACACACATTATTGTTCCTAACACCTTAGCTTGCCCTGATTTGGTCTTGATTCCCAGAGACTCTTGTCTAGTAAACATTTATATGGAAAATCAAATGACTTGCATGTCAAGTTACCTAAGATTTGCAATATTTAGTAGTACCTGAAAATTACTGCAAGGACAAAAGTGACTGCCGGTAGTATGTTAGTCAATGCACATCCGATTGTCGGAGTAGAATTTTCTAGCCCCACGAAGTAAAGTACTTGGTTTCCGGTTGCCCTGCAGAATCGAACTCAAGGTGTATAGTTACTTTGGAAACAAATTTGTAAAAGCTCAATCAATCGAGGGAATTTGTATTAATAATAGCTCGAGGGCTTAATGAGCCTTTAACACTTCAAATAGCTACTACACTAGAATAATAATCATACATACTACAAAAGATTCCCGCTATAATGAGGATTTGGAAAAATATTAATATACGCATTCTTATTCATGTTTTTTCACACAAAAAGTCATTTCTACGATACGAACTCATAACCAAACAGATAGTAAATTAACAATTAATCATTGCGTTAGACACAACCTTCAGCTACTATATTACAATGATAATTTGAAAAAAAATAAAAATAAAGTAACTGTTAAGAAAAATGATTGTACGTCCCCAATGGATGACTTGGTGGCAAAGACTCCAGGACTTAATTGACATGTCCTGAGTTCGAGTTTAATGGGTGTATTTCTTGTAAGAGTCTGAGGCAACCGTAAATTTTATTTGATTCGCTTAAGCCCGAGTCAGGTGGTTTGATAATGAGATTTCTAACGTTTCAAAAAAACGATTGTGCAATGTGTAACATGTACCACTATGTCAGTAGAAAAAATGTTTAAAATGATATAAATTTCATGAATTACTTTGAATATATATATCAAAATTTTAGTATATAAGTTTGAGAACATAACACTTACCCAGTAACAGAACATAAGAAAACCTGGAAAAGGATTGGCAATGTGATCTTGGGTCTTGTTTTCCTGCACAAAAGTCAAAGAAATTATGTTGTAAATAAAGGTTATATAAATCAGACAACATCGTCTTACTGTGTAATAACGTGTCATTGTCAATGGTATGTGTATGTTACAGCCGTCACAATTTATTATTATTATTTTTAATAACAAATACATATTACACTTCTCAACTTTTCAATTACCTTTCCTAATTTATGCCTTAACCAGTAGAGATGCATAATGTAAAATTTGGATAGTATAACAATAAGCACGTAATCAATAACAAAAATTTAATAACAATAAACTCGTCGTCAAATCACCCGACTCGAATTTATGTGAAACATGTAAAATCCTCAAATATCTCATATTCTTATAAGAAATACACCCCCTAAATTCGAATCAATGATCTGACAACCAAGTCATAAACTCATTGCTACCAAGTCATACCCCTTAGAGTCAATAGCTAGCATTTCTCTTAAAATGACAAATTTCAAAATCACAATATTTTTTTTAAAAAAAGAATAAGAAAAAAAAAACCCAAATTAGAATTAAATTTGTAGTGTAACAATGACAAAACAAAAAAATATGCATGAAATGGCAAGCATGCAGTTTTTAGGTTTTGCGTATGATTGCCAATTGTGAAATCAAAAGTGAATTGAATTCTTGCAAATTCAATGCCATCCGTTTTTTGTAATCTAGCTGCAACTCAGAATTACCAAGAGAAATTACTTGGCAGCCTTGCATGGCCTCTCTATTTATTAAAGGAGCAATTCCATCGATTTATCAATTCCTATCCAGTTCAATTATATATTCATAATAAAAAAAATTATCCCAAATTCTTTTTTGATTTTTGAATAAAAATGAAAAATCATTTTGAATCCCAAACCGAACGGTTCGGAATCCCGAATCCCATTTAGACAAAAAGCGAAAATCAGACTGGATATTGAACCAGTCCAACCGAAACCTGTGAGTCCAGTTTAGTTAAGCCTTAAAAATTGATCCTCAAAAAACCGGCAAACCGGATGGTCCGGTTCATAATATTTTTTTTTTTATTTTTAAAATTAAAAATTATTTATAACACCATTCAATTTTACCAGTTCAACCGGTTGAATTAGTGACTATTGAAATTTTTAGATAAATCATTGGTTCGATTATGAAAACACTGGGAAAAAATAAAGATTCATAATAAAAATTTGTCTAGAATTCCGATATGATTTTTCATTCAAGACAAAATAATAATAATAATCGTCTCAAATCTTATACTGAAAATCAAGATTCGAGAGTTTTCTCTCATCCAACTATTTATAACATATAACATTTTTTATTATTGTTTTCAAAATTTCTTTAAACATTAATGATACAAAAACATTCCAACAGCTCCAAAAGACATTTTAATTCAGGTGATTCAGAAAACAGCTTCTTTTTGTCAATGAAAAACAAGAAAATTAAGTCCCATATTGAAAACATGATAGAGGAAATGGTAAATATAAAATCACATGTGACAAATAAAAAATCCATCAACCTCGATTTTGTTGCTCAAATTATGCTGGACTGTAGAATGCAACATTCTAAAATCTGTCATTTTCCTATGATTTCTCAGCAACAAACAAGAAACCTGTAATTAATTTTAGGGTTATTTATGTTTTACAATTAAAGTTATGATAAAATAATAATTGAATACTATTAATATTAACATATTACATTTTACTACTAAACTTATATAAAATTTAACATTTTACTACTTTTCCATTTAAACCGTTAGTTGACCTTTAAAAAGAATGTTTTATTTAGGGGTGTTCATGAGTCGAGTCGAGTCGGGTCAAGTCGGGTTTTTTTGAAATTTTTGAGATCCGATTGGTATAAGATTTAGATATATTTTTTTAAAGGGTATAATTATAATTTTTACTTTTATTTTATTTTGAGGATAAAACTAGGGGTGTTCATAGAGTCGGTTCAACCTGCAACCCGATCCGATCCGATCTTCGCGGGTTTCATACAAAAATAATGAGTTTTCGGGGTTAACCCGACCCGACTCGGAATTTTCACGTTGGGTCACAGGTTTGACATTAAAACCCGACCCTACCCGAAACTATAATATTTTTATTATTTTTCTAAAAATTTTATTATTATTTTAAAGTTTTCACTATTTTTTTTATTTATTTATTACTTTTCTTGTCTTCAAACTTTTTATATATGATAATTTCGGGACATAAAATAACTAATATTTATATTTTAAAATAATTAATTCATTAAAAATTTATTTTTTTGGACGACCCGACCCGATCGAGTTTCACCTCTCAAATTTTGGGTTCAGGTTTCGGACCCGCGTGATCCGATCTGATCGGGTCACAAAATTTTCAAAAAACCCGACCCGACTCGACCCATGAACACCCCTAGATAAAACAGTCTTTTTAAAGATCAACTGACGGTCAACTAAAGGTTTAAATGAAAAAGTAGTAAAATGTTAAATTTTATATAAGTTTTATAGTAAAATGTAATATTTTAATATTCATAATAACAAATTGTTATTTTATCATAACTTAAAATAAAACGTAAATAATCCTTAATTTTATTTCTTTTTTAATGGAAATTATACATTTTAAGCAATAGATTTGAACCCCATCTCAATATTTGCATTACCATTTCCTGATTATCGATTCAGAATAAAAAAATAAATCATTCTAAATTTCGTTTTGATTTTCAAATCGGGACAAAAAATTATTGTGAATCCAGATCAAATGATTTGGATTCACAATAATTTTTAAAAGAATAAGAAAACTTCATATCTCGAATATTGAAAAATTATTGTGAATATTCGAACCGTTTGATCTGGATTCACAATAATTTCAATATCTCGAATCATATTTAATAAAAAGTCAATATTTAAGATAAAAACTCATCTAGAATTCTAATATGATTTTTTATTCAAAATAAAAAAAATATATCAAATTTTGTATCAAACAATACAAGTTCTCGCATCTCAACTCGAAGTTTTCTCTCATTCTACTATTTATAGCGTTCAATAGTTTTCATTACTTTCAAATTTCTATAATCATAAATGAAAAACATTTTAACAGTTCCAAAGGACTTTTTAATTCAGGTCATTCAGAAAACAGCTTCAGTTTTTCACTGAAAAACAAGAAAATTAAGCCCCATATTGAAAACACGATAGAGGAAATGGTAATATAAAATCATTTGTGACAAATAAAAAATCCATAAACCTCGATTTTGTTGCTCAAATTATGCAGGAACTGTAGAATGTAACATTCTGAAATCTGTCATTTTCCTATGATTTCTCAGCAACCAAACAGAAATAAGAAACTTAATTAACTTTTATTTCTTTTCGAATGGGAACTATACATTTTATGCAACAGATTTGAACCCCATCTCAATACATGCATTACTAAAGAAACTTTATGTAACATAAAACTTGTAAACCAGTTGTTAATTTTTCCATTTGAACTTCAATAAGCAAACAAGAAGAGGAAATAATATTGAAAATCTTCCCAAAAAAATAGTAATTGATAATGCATGAGAAAGAAAAGGATGAGTAAATTATTGTCTAAAAGTTGATAAGAAAAAAAAATTACCATTCAAAGAAATAAGCAAAGGGGATGGTGGCCAAGGTAGCAAAAATTTGCCTATAAGCAACAAGAACAAGAGGCTTCATGCCAGAGTCCATGGCCAATTTTGAAGTGATATTCATACCTGCATAGCCAAATTGCACAATAACCATGGCCAAAAATGGCATAAATTCACCAAAAATACTCATTTTTTTTCCTTCTTCTTTTATATATTTTCCCAGCTAGGTCACTAGCTATGGAGACAAGAGCTTGGAGAGAAGGAAAGTTGAAGAGAAAAGGAAAACGCAGAGGCTTTAGATATATAGAGAATTAATTGTGTGAATTTTGCAACAGAAAGTTAAGAAGAAAATCTCAAACTCTCTTTAAGCTTGCAAAAAAGTTAGAAACCGTTCAAGATTTTAATTTGTTGCTACATGGGACAAAGTGTAGCTAGACCCAGCCGGCGGTTCGGTTCGGTTCGGTTCCGAACCGGAATCGAACCGGTTAAATTCAGTTCGGTTCCGGTTCCACACTAAATGTGGAATCAGAACCGGAATCAGAACCGATCGGTTCCAGTTCCGGTTCCATTCGTTTTTTTTTTTTTGAAATAAAAATTGAGATTGATAAATCAATATAATTTAAAATTATGAATTTGAATTTATATAATACACTTACATTACATAATTACATTAAATTATAAATAAAATTCTTATTAAAAAAATAAAATATTATATATATATAAATTCAAACCGGAACCTTACGGTTCCGGTTGGAACCGCTGGATTCCAGTGGTTCCAATCGATTCGATTCCGGTTCCGAACCGGAACCTTGACCGGGTCTAAGTATAGCAACAAGCCAACAACTAGAACACTTCATGGATTAAGTGAAAAAAAAAAGACAAATAAATAAATAAAAAGTTTTTGCTTTCAGTTTTGTATTGGGGTTGCCAAAGTTGGATGTGTTCATATGCTTCATGCAACCAAATTGTTTTATTACATGTCAGCGCGCAAAAACAAGAACTGAATTTTAAACCTACATTTTTTACTTTATTAGTTGTTACCAAATAATTTAGTGGGAAAATAACAAAAACCCTTCATATTTAGTGAAATTAAGAAAAACACTATAATGTTTTAAAATTAAGTAAAAACACGGCTGATTTTTGTCTCAGGGCAATATGAGAATATTATCCTCGTGACAATCCTCACTCAATAGTGAATTTGTTTGGTTATGGGGGAACCAAAAGCAAACTTAGTGGAAGGTGGAAGAACACGCATATTGAGACAGAGAGTTAACGTGGTTCGGCGGAAGGATTCCTGCCTACATCCACGGGCACAAAGTGAGAGGATGTTTTTATTGCTATAACGTACTCGGCCGACCAATTTGTGGTCGGTCGGTGTGAAAACCGAGCTGTTTTGTAAAGAAAATTACAAAGAGCTTTTTTTACAGGAATCCCTTTTCTCCCTCTGCCCCCCTTTATATACTACAAATGAGGCGGTAAAAAGAGGCGGTTACTATTCCATTTGCGGAATCTTCCACGTGACGCTTGACTCATTTAATGAGTACTCTGCACTCGGCCTGCTCTTCACCGAAAGCAAACTTGTCGTCTGACATCCCATCACATCAATATGATTTTCTACTGCCACACGCAACTTAGTAATGATGACAGCCTGGTGGGAGTCTCCGGGAGATGACACGTGGCGGAGAAGAATTGTTGACTCATCTTCTGTCGGTGGGTAAGTGGTCGGCCAAATTCTTTTACTCAACTCATCGACTACTTCTATCCCGTCCTGATATATCTGGGCTTCTCGATCTTCACACGGAGACCAAGATGGATCCGAGCCGAGCTGAAAACCAAAAAGTGGCCAGCCTCGTAGCTAACATCACACTGCGTTCCCTAGTCGGCTAAATCTGGGAGACCACGTTTGGACTTTTCTTTCTGGGTGATGGCCGATCCGGGCCCTCTGAACACTTGACTTTCCAAAAAAGATGGGGGAAATCTCGTCCTTCTCCCTGTCTGCACTTTTTATGGCATAGTGTTTAAAAATACACCATCAACATATGTCCCATAGTTTTCGGTATCAACGAGTTAGTGAGTTGATGCCGGGAACTATATAAAGGATGGTGTGCTGATCGCCCTGCTGGTGGTTGCTCCAGAAATCACAGAAAAACTGCATTTGTTATCAACCAAGTCTTCTGTTTCTATCTTCATATCCTCGGTTATCGAAGATGTTGATCCCATTCTGAACGATTCTCCATCTTGAAGCTTCACTTGGGTCGTCCAACCAGGAGACGAAGCTCCTCTTTCCGCCCAAACTAAAAATGACTTCTCCTCTGTAGTGTCCATACCAGAGATTTGGAGGTCTTATCCCCTGACTGATCCCACCTTGATTGTGAGGAGAAAATTTTGCCTCTAGTTGATAATGATGTGCTTGGTGGCATGTGATCCTGCCTTAAGCTGAGAGAGACGTCTGGATCTGGGGGGAATGTTACGTCCCCAGTCCGAATGGTTGACTCGGTGGGACGTAACCCGACCCCGAGTGAAAAAGGCACTTGGACCTAGGGGAATGTTTCGGATTGGGGACGTAACCTGACCCCGAGTGAAAAGAGGCACTTGGACCTGAGGGAATGTTACGTCCTCAGTCCGAAGGGCTGACTCGGTGGGACGTAAACCGACCACGAGTGAAAATAGGCACTTTGACCTAGGGGAATGTTTCGGACTGGGGACGTAACCTGACCCCGAGTGAAAAGAGGCACTTGGACCAGAGGAAATGTTATGTCCCCAGTGATAAGGGCTGACTCGGTGGGACGTAACCCAACCCCGAGTGAAAAGAGGCACTTGGACCTAGGGGAATGTTTCGGACAGGGGTCGTAACCTGACCCCAATCCGAAGGGATGACTCGGTGGGACGTAACCCGACCCCGAGTGAAAAGAGGCACTTGGACCTAGGGGAATGTTTCGGACTGGGGACGTAACCTGACCACGAGTGAAAAGAGGCACTTGGACCTAGGGGAATGTTACGTCCCCAGTCTGAAGGGCTGACTCGGTGGGACGTAACCCAACCCCGAGTGAAAATAGACACTTGGACTTGGAGGAATGTTACGTCCCCAGTCCGAAGGGCTAACTCGGTGGGACGTAACCTGACCCCGAGTGAAAAGAGGCACTTGGACCTGGGGGAATGTTACGTCCCCAGTCCGAATGACTGACTCGGTGAGACGTAACCTGACCTAGAGTGAAACGAGGCACTTGGATCTGGGGGAATGTTACGTCCCCAGTCCGAAGGGCTGACTCGATGGGACGTAACCTGACCCCGAGTGAAAAGAGGCACTTGGACCTGGGGAATGTTACGTCTCCAGGCCGAAGGGCTGACTCGGTGGGACGTAACCCGACTCCGAGTGAAAATAGGCACTTGGACCTGGGGGAATGTTAGGTCCCCAGTCCGAAGGATTGACTCGGTGGGACGTAATCCGACCCCGAGAGAAAAGAGGCACTTGGAGTTGGGGGAATGTTAAGTCCCCAGTCCGAAGGGCTTACTCGGTGGGACGTAACCCGACCCCGATTGAAAAGAGGCACTTGGACATGAGAGAATGTTACGTCCCCAATCCGAAGGGCTGACTCGGTGGGACGTAACCCGACCCCGAGTGAAAATAGGCACTTGGACCTGGGGAAATGTTACGTCCCCAGTCCCAAGGGCTGACTCGGTGGGACGTAACCCGACCCCGAGTGAAAAGAGGCATTTGGACTGGAGGGAATGTTACGTCCCCATTCCGAAGGGCTGACTCAGTGGTACTTAACCTGACCCCGAGTGAAAAGAGGCACTTGGACTTGAGGGAATGTTACGTCCCCATTCCGAAGGGCCGACTCGGTGGGACGTAACCCGACCCCGAGTGAAAAGAGGCACTTGGACCTGGGGGAATGTTACATCCCCAGTCCGAAGGGCTGACGCGGTGGGACGTAACCCGACCACGAGTGAGTAGAGGCACTTGGACCTAGGGGAATGTTTTGGACTGGGGACGTAACCTGACCCCGAGTGAAAAGAGGCACTTGGACCTGGGGGAATGTTACGTCCCTAGTCTGCAGGGCTGAATCGGTGGGACGTAACCCGACCCCAAGAGAAAAGAGGCACTTGGACCTGGGGGAATGTTACGTCCCCAGTCCGAAGGATTGACTCGGTGGGACGTAATCCGACCCCGAGAGAAAAGAGGCACTTGGAGTTGGGGGAATGTTAAGTCCCCAGTCCGAAGGGCTGACTCGGTGGGACGTAACCCGACCCCGATTGAAAAGAGGCACTTGGACCTGAGGGAATGTTACGTCCCCAATCCGAAGGGCTGACTCGGTGGGACGTAACCCGACCCCGAGTGAAAATAGGCACTTGGACCTGGGGAAATGTTACGTCCCCAGTCCCAAGGGCTGACTCGGTGGGACGTAACCTGACCCCGAGTGAAAAGAGGCATTTGGACTGGAGGGAATGTTACGTCCCCATTCCGAAGGGCTGACTCAGTGGTACTTAACCTGACCCCGAGTGAAAAGAGGCACTTGGACTTGAGGGAATGTTACGTCCCCATTCCGAAGGGCTGACTCGGTGGGACGTAACCCGACCCCGAGTAAAAAGAGACACTTGGACCTGGGGGAATGTTACGTCCCCAGTCCGATAGGCTAACTTGGTGGGACGTAACCCGACCCCGAGAGAAAAGAGGCACTTGGTCCTGGGGAAATTTACGTCCCCAGTCCAAAGGGCTGACTCAGTGGGATGTAACCTGACCCCGAGTGAAAAGAGGCACTTGGACTTGAGGGAATGTTACGTCCCAAGTCCAAAGGGCTGACTTGGTGGGACGTAACCCGACCCCGAGTGAAAAGAGGCACTTGGACCTGTGGAATGTTACGTCCCCAGTCCGAATGGCTGACTCGGTGGGACGTAACCCGACCTCGAGTGAAAAGAGGCACTTGGACCTGGGGGAATGTTTCGGACTGGGGACGTAACCCGACCCCGAGTGAAAAGAGGCACTTGGACCTGGGGGAATGTTTCAGACTGGGGACGTAACCTGACCCCGAGTGAAAAGAGGCACTTGGAGCTGAGGGAATGTTACGTCCCCAGTCCGAAGGGCTGACCGGTGGGACGTAACCCGACCCCGAGTGAAAAGAGGTATTTGGACCTGGGGGAATGTTATGTCCCTAGTCCGAAAGGCTGACTCGGTGGGACGTAACCCGATCCCGAGTGAAAAGAGGCACTTGGACCTGGGGGAATGTTTTGGACTTGGGACATAACCTGACCCCGAGTGAAAAGAGGCTCTTGGACCTGTGGGAATGTTATGTCCCTAGTCCGAAAGGCTGACTCGATGGGACGTAAACCGACCACGAGTGAAAAGAGGCACTTGGACCTAGAGGAATGTTTCGGACTGGGGACGTAACCTGACCCCGAGTGAAAAGAGGCACTTGGACCTGAGGGAATGTTACGTCCCCAGTTCGAAGGGCTGACTCGGTGGGACGTAACCCGACCCCGAGTGAAAAGAGGCACTTGGATCTAGGGGATTTGTGGGACACAGAAACTGGGCGACGCTTGCTGTTCTAGGCTCGCGGCCTAGTCGGGATTACGGAGTAGCCACGAGAGACTAAACCGGAGAATAATGGAGTCGCCACCCGGTGTGAACCGGGAAAATGAGATTTAAGGCCGCACTCACCCCTCGCAAGGGAAGACCTCAAACCGTTGGGTTCGAATGGTCCATTACTTATATCACTTGTAATGATGTGTAATAATTTAATCAAGCTTAAGTAACACTTATTTCCAAGAGTATCATGCTTCTAAGTTCATATGCGCAAAAATAAAACTTACACCTAAATTTGCATATATCTTACATCTAAGATTGCATGCTTGAAAGTACGTCAAAGTAGCAACGAACATACAACTTCATTGGCATATTGTATTCATGGAAACACAAGCACACACTAACCACGCAAGCACACATAAAAGCGAATCAAATAATGGCGAACATGTGATTTCATAGACATATCATACTTATACGTGCGAAAACATAAACAAATAGCCATTACATGTCCATGCGTAAAAGAGTCAACTAAGTACATAATGCAAAAAGACAATTAAGGATGTAATTAGGCATTAAAGTAAGCATGGTATGACGTGGTGCAAAAGAAGATAACTAATATGGACACAAACACACATGTGAGCACTTTTCCAAGTGGTACGTGGAATTGTATCCCAAGTACAGACTGCACTACCATCCATTCGGAATCGGCTACGGAATTTATGTCTGGGTTTCCATCCGATATACCATAAGAAATAATACTCAAATGCTATCATAACATGGATATATGGATTGTAATACGTTAAGCCAAGACTAAGGTAAATGATTCAACCAATGGAATAAATGTGCTTTTCATTACGATGAGTACAAAGATAAGGATGACTATATGGGATTTCATAATACATGTGTGAACAGAGCAATGATGTGCTAAAAGATAAATTCCATGGCAAGAAGCGCGGTAAAACATCGTGGTAAAGGCTTTTAACCCCTCGATATAGAGGACCTTTAATCCCACTTATTAAGCCCATGCGCACATAATACAATGCATATATAAAGTAAAGAAAATGATATCGGGCTTCGCGTATCCGATTGAACACATCTCACACTCAATCGGATACACCTTATTCGACGCGGCAAAGCATCGTGGCAAAGGATTTTAACCTCTTCAATTAGAGGACCTTTCATCGCACTTACTAAGCCCATGCGCAATTAATGCAATGCATATATATGAAACGAAAGTAAATACAAAGATATCTGGCGCGGCGAAGCATCGTGGTAAAGGATTTTAACCTCTTCAATTAGAGGACCTTTCATCGCACTTACTAAGTCCATGCGCAATTAACACAACGCATATATATAAAACAAAAGTGAATACAAAGATATCCGGCGCGGCGAGGCATGTGGTAAAGGATTTTAACCTCTTCAATTAGAGGACCTTTCATCGCACTTACTAAGCCCATGCGCAATTAACACAATGCATATAAAAAATAAATACCATAATATCGGCTTCGTATACCCGATTGAACACATCTTACATTCAACCGAATATACATCAATCGGCGCGGCAAAGCATCGTGATAAAGGATTTTAACCCCTCAAAATAGGGGACCTTTAATTCAACTTACTAAGCCCATGCGCTCGATCACATCATGCATAAACAAATAACGTGCGAATTTAAATGACAAATAACAAGTAAATCAAAGCAACATAAAACAAAAGAATGTGCCGTTTACTCAAGCGGTACGTGGAGTTGTATCCGAGTACAGATCATACCACCGTCCATTCGGAATCGGCTATGAAATTTATGTCCGGGTTTCCATCCGATATACCGTGAGAGTTGACACATTTTTCATTTTATTCCAAGGCCACAACATACAATATTTCGTAATACATGCATATTTATCTACTCAAGGGCCACAACATGCATTTTAACATAATAATCATGCGAACAATACTCAATAAATAATAAAAATAAAATAGAAAACGAATGTGGAAAATACCCTCAGGTCTAACCTATCTTGCCGACTTTCGGACTTGCGTTTCACGGAGATCGGAAGGGTAAAGCTCCTCAACTTCTCCGGTTCACTGGTTTAGCGTCTTAGCTCACTGTTTTGCTATTTTGCTTGCTGTTTGACCTCCGTTTTGCTGCTGTTTCCTCACGGTTTTCTGGTCACTATTTTTTGGTGTATTAGTGGCTGTTTTGGACAGTTTCGGGGACTGTTTCGGGACAGTTCTGGGTGCAGTTTCGGGCAGTTTTTGGGACAGTTTCAAGACAGTTTACTGGGGTGTTTATTCGGTCAGGTTAGTCTTGGTTCGTGAAGGGCTGAGTCGTGTAAGGTGTGTACCTTTTTTGATGATTCGTGAGCTGTGCGTCAGTGAGGGACGCGTGAGGGGCGTTGTTTATTTGGTCGGTGAGAGCCTTAGCATGAAGGCAAGCTATGTTCGTGTTTAGGTGAGAATGACGTGAGGGCTTTTAGGGTTTGTGGCCCTCACGTGGGCTGTGAGTGAGTGGATTTTAGGTGGCTATTGGCGTGAGAGTTTGTGAGTGCGTGAAGATATTTAGGGTGCAAGTGTTTGGTCAGCAGGTGCGTGTTCGTGGGGCAAATGGCATATGGTTGGCGTGAGCAGGGGACGTGTGGAGGGTGCAAGTGTATGTGCGTGAAGACGTGATGAGGTATTTGAAGCAATGTGTGGCTACGTGAAGGTCTTTGTGAGCAGTGAGGACGTGCATGGGGCTGGTGAATCGTGATGGATATGAATATTAGGGTTTATTTTGTTTGGCCGTGAGTGTCTTGTAGTTGGGAGAGGGGGATGGCTTGGAAAAGTGTTGTTTATATAGACAAGAGCTAGGGTTTATCCTTGTCTCACAAGGAAGGGATTTGATTTAGTGTTAAAGAAGGAAAGCAATGGATTTGATGGAGACAAGATTGGTTTAGATTAGGAAGTCAATATATTTAAATTGGTTATGAGTGATTTAATTAGGCATGATATTTCTTTAATTTAGTATATGATTTTGTTTAGTTAGGAAGTTAATATATTTGATTTATCTAAATTAGGTAGGATTATATTTTATGTTTTATTTAATTGGTAAATGGTTTAATTATTTTATTTAATTCAATTACATTATCTAATTAATATTTTATTTAATATTTTATTTAATTTGGGTATAATTTAGGGTGATGGGCGTGTGGGCCTAGTCATGGTGGGCGTGTGGGCTAATGTGGTGTGGGCTTGGTTTGGCTTGGTGAGTGGGTTAGGCGTGTATGGGCTAGATTAAAAGGTTTTTGTTTTTTTTTTCCTGGGCCAAAGGTGATCTAAACGGAGGTCCAACAAGTGAGCTTTACGCCAAATAAGTGAACAATGATCTAACGAAATACCGATTCTCTTCCGAAGACCGTTTCCCGCAATATCCTTAACTAAAAAGGTAGTGCCTCCAACTGAGACTCATCATCGGGTTTCACATGCAAAAATATAATGCCTACAGGAATGTTTCGGACTGGGGACGTAACCTGACCCCAGTCCGAAGTGCTGACTCGGTGGGACGTAACCCGACCCCGAGTGAAAATGGGCACTTGGACCTAGGGGAATGTTTCAGACTGGGGACGTAACCTGACCCTGAGTGAAAAAAGGCACTTGGACTTGGGGGAATGTTACGTCCACAGTCTGAAGGGCTGACTCGGTGGGACGTAACCCAACCCCGAGTGAAAAGAGGCACTTGGACCTGGGGGAATGTTACGTCCCCAGTCCGAAGGGTTAACTCGGTGGGACGTAACCTGACCCCGAGTGAAAAGAGGCACTTGGACCTGGGGGAATGTTACGTCCCCAGTCCGAATGACTGACTCGGTGAGACGTAACCCGACCCAGAGTGAAACGAGGCGCTTGGATCTAGGGGAATGTTACGTCCACAGTCCGAAGGGCAGACTCGGTGGGACGTAACCTGACCCCAAGTGAAAAGAGGCACTTGGACCTGGGGGAATGTAACGTCTCCAGTTCGAAGGGCTGACTCGGTGGGACGTAACCCGACTCCGAGTGAAAATAGGCACTTGGACCTGGGGGAATGTTACGTCCCCAGTCCGAAGGGTTGACTCGGTGGGACGTAATCCGACCCCGAGTTAAAAAAGGCACTTGGACCTGGGGGAATGTTAAGTCCTCCAGTCCGAAGGGCTGACTCATTGGGACGTAACCCGGCCCCGATTGAAAAGAGGCACTTGGACCTGAGGGAAATTTACGTCCCTAGTCCGAAGGGCTAACTCGGTGGGATGTAACCCGACCCCGAGTGAAAAGAGGCACTTGGACCTGGGGAAATGTTACGTCCCCAGTCCCAAGGGCTGACTCGGTGGGACGTAACCCGACCCCGAGTGAAAAGAGACAGTTGGACTTGAGGGAATGTTACGTCCCCAGTCCGAAGGGCTGACTCGGTGGGACGTAACCCGACCCCGAGTGAAAAGAGGCACTTGGACCTGGGGGAATGTTACGTCCCCAGTCCGAAGGGCTAACTCGGTGGGACGTAACCTGACCCCGAGTGAAAAGAGGCACTTGGACCTGGGGGAATGTTACGTCCCCAGTCCGAATGACTGACTCGGTGAGACGTAACCCGACCCAGAGTGAAACGAGGCGCTTGGATCTAGGGGAATGTTACGTCCACAGTCCGAAGGGCAGACTCGGTGGGACGTAACCTGACCCCAAGTGAAAAGAGGCACTTGGACCTGGGGGAATGTAACGTCTCCAGTTCGAAGGGCTGACTCGGTGGGACGTAACCCGACTCCGAGTGAAAATAGGCACTTGGACCTGGGGGAATGTTACGTCCCCAGTCCGAAGGGTTGACTCGGTGGGACGTAATCCGACCCCGAGTTAAAAAAGGCACTTGGACCTGGGGGAATGTTAAGTCCTCCAGTCCGAAGGGCTGACTCATTGGGACGTAACCCGGCCCCGATTGAAAAGAGGCACTTGGACCTGAGGGAAATTTACGTCCCTAGTCCGAAGGGCTAACTCGGTGGGATGTAACCCGACCCCGAGTGAAAAGAGGCACTTGGACCTGGGGAAATGTTACGTCCCCAGTCCCAAGGGCTGACTCGGTGGGACGTAACCCGACCCCGAGTGAAAAGAGACAGTTGGACTTGAGGGAATGTTACGTCCCCATTCCGAAGGGCTGACTCGGTGGGACGTAACCCGACCCCGAGTGAAAAGAGGCACTTGGACCTGGGGGAATGTTACGTCCCCAGTCCGAAGGGCTAACTCGGTGGGACGTAACCCGACCCTGAGTGAAAAGAGGCACTTGGAATGTTTTGGACTGGGGACGTAACTTGACCCCGAGTGAAAAGAGGCACTTGGACCTGGGGGAATGTTACGTCCCCAGTCTGATGGGCTGACTCGGTGGGACGTAACCTTACCCCGAGAGAAAAGAGGCACTTGGACTTGGGGGAATGTTACGTCCCCAGTCCGAAGGGCTAACTTGGTGGGACGTAACCCGACCCCGAGTGAAAAGAGGCACTTGGACCTGGGGAAATGTTACGTCCCCAGTCCAAACGGCTGACTCGGTGGGACGTAACCCGACCCCGAGTGAAAAGAGGCACTTGAACTTGAGGGAATGTTACGTCCCTAGTCCGAAGGGCTGACTCGGTGGGACGTAACCCGACCCCGAGTGAAAAGAGGCACTTGGACCTGGGGGAATGTTACGTCCCCAATCCGAATGGCTGACTCGGTGGAACGTAATCCGACCTCGAGTGAAAAGAGGCACTTGGACCTGGGGGAATATTTCGGACTGGGGACGTAACCCGACCCCGAGTGAAAAGAGGCACTTGGACCTGGGGGAATGTTTCGGACTGGGGACGTAACCTGACCTCGAGTGAAAAGAGGCACTTGGACCTGGGGGAATGTTTGTCCCCAGTCCGAAGGGCTGACTCGGTGGGCGTAACCCGACCCCGAGTGAAAAGAGGCACTTGGACCTGGGGGAATGTTATGTCCCTAGTCTGAAAGGCTGACTCGGTGGGACGTAACCCGACCCCGAGTGAAAAGAGGTACTTGGACTTGGGGGAATGTTTCGGACAGGGGACGTAACCTGACCCCGAGTGAAAAGAGGCACTTGGACCTGAAGGATTGTTACGTCCCCAGTCTGAAGGGATGACTCGGTGGGACGTAACCCGACCCCGAGTGAAAATAGACACTTGTATATGAGGGAATGATACGTCCCCAGTTCGAAGGGCTTACTCAGTGGGACGTAACCTGACCCCGAGCTGAATCAACCAAAAAGCCTCGGTGGAACGAATTCAACCCCGAGTAGGATCAACCACAAAGCCTCGGCGGAACGAATCCAGCCCCGAGCTGGTGGTGTAATAAGGCCTCAGCGGAACGAATCCAGCTCCGAGCCAGATCAAAGTCGAGACTTGACACGGGCGTCCCATTACCATGAATCTATGAAAACAAAAACAAATGTAAAGTGAGATAAAAAACTATGGAGGTTACTTAGCACATACTCCATAAAAACGGAAGAATTAACAACAACAGGGATGCCCCGCGGTAGCGTCCCACCTGGTGCCTCCAAAACACAATCCTGAATCTTTCAATTCAGAGTCCCGGCGAATCGGGATTCGGATCAAAGAGCACCCCAGACAGTAAGGGCACATCCCACCTTATGCTCGGTGACACTGAAGCATGCAAACGCCACGAGGGCACAATCCCTCCTCGTGCTATGCTTCTCGTGGATCCGAATAATCAAGCTAAGTACGGATCAAAGAGCATCCGAGATATTAAGGGCACACTCCTCTTATGTTTGGCAACGCTGGAGCATGTAAACGCCATGAGGGCACAATCCCTCCTCGTGCTATGATTCTCGCGGATCCGTCGGTCATGCTAAACACACGGGAACACACTCCCCGCAGTCGCCTTCCCTAAACCGGTTGGACATATTGCTTTACGGGGGATTTCTCTCCGCGCAGGCATCAACTCCGGTGTGATACTGCTGACTCAGTTGGACCGATTGCTTCACGGGGGAACTCCATCCCCGCGGTCGCCATCCCGAGGTGATACGGGTGACTCGGTTAGGCCGATTACTTCATGGGGGAACTCCCTCCCTGTGGTCGCCATCCCGAGGTGATACTGATGATTCAGTTAGAATGATTGCTTCACGAGAGAACTCCCTCCCCACGGTCGTTATCCCGAGGTGATCCTAAAAAATGTGAGTACTGGGTAATAATGTTCCAGCCTCGAATTACGAGGGGTTTGTGTTTTCCCGCACATATTCCATTCCTTGACGTAATCTGAATCCATTAAAAATGAAAAGAGACAGGTTGGTACACCTTACCCGAGGATTTGATAATGACGCCTGCGTTTGGCATTCCACGGGTTTGGTGTGCTTTCCGACATCAACTTATCCCTTCGCGTTGACCACACCCCCAGAATATCGAAAATAACTTTCGAATATAATTAACAAACAAGCAAGATAGGCAATTTTCTTAAAAAAAGAGAGTTTTATTCATATTCAAATGACTTGCTGCCCTTCTTACTGTTGGGGTTGGTGCTCAGAGCGCCAATTCCCAATTGTATTTCTTTATGAATACTTCTGTAAAATGTTATTATTTTGAATAATATATGCAGTTTCTATAATATAATCTATCTTTTAATACGGTAAAGACGTAATGACTTTAGAAAGACTAGTCATGGTGCTGTTGCAAAAGCGTCGCAACTGACATTGAATAGTATCAAGACGTTGTCATTCTCAGACAGTTCCTGGTCAAGGTTTACACTACTTGGTCAATAAAGTAAAACCGTTGAGACCGGTACATGTCGTATACTAGAATATATGATTCCAATGGTTTCTCAATGAACCATAAGTCTTGGAGACTAGTATAGACGTGTAGGTGTTTATAGTGGATAAACACTGAACGACTCACCGAAGATTCTTAATGGATGGTACACCAACGTCAATAAGAATCTTATCGGGTTGAGTAGCACTTGTGATTCTTAGACTTGAGATGCCACTGTGGGCACATGAGACATCTTCTACACTTAGATGGCAGTCACGTCACCGATCTATTAAGATCAAACCTCCGCCTGTTCGTTGGGTGTAGATAGATCCTCAGGGTGTCCTGTGTGTATCGAGATAGGATCTGTCAGTTCTGTGTATCAGAGCATAGGTAGTCCATATGATTAGCAATCAGATAAAAACCATGGGCCCGTGGTACAATTTAGAAGTTAGTTCTAAATGTTCTTTTTGAGATTGCTAATAGAATAGTCGACTGGATAATCCCTATAGAGATTTGACGTTTACATCTATATCTCTGGGATTTATCCGGATACCTGTGACGGAGGAATTATACATTTGCCATGACCTCGACTTGTATGATTCAGCGAGTTTATCTGTGATCGTCATAATTTACGGGTGGATAAAGTTGGTACACGAAATTGGATTTCGTGACGGATATGCCTGAATCTAGAGAGTCTCACTAATGAAATATACTCGTAGAGCACTAGGGCAACAATTATAAATGATGTTGATTATTTATAAAGTCGTTTAAAGGTAAACGCAAAATACATGTGTAGGGACCCGATAATCATTTCCTTAATTTTTGTGTATTTGCATTTAATGCTTGATTAATTCAAATACACATTAATTAATTGTCAAATTGAGATATTTGACTAATATTATAAATATATATATGTATTTAATATTTAATGGAAATATAATACATATATTTAATATATGTGTATTTAATTAATTAATTAATTATTTAATTGTTAAATGATTAAATTAATTAAAATATAAATATCTTAAGCTTATAATATTTGTTTTAATGACCAAGTTGCAATTGTTGACTAAGTTGAAAATATCATTAAAGTGTAATGATCATTATTTAACAAGTTGGCAAGTTGATTTTTAATAAAGCAAAATTAGATATTTTGATTTTGGTATATACCAAATTCGGCCAAGACCAAATTGAAGGGTATATATTGTTTTGTTTTTTGATTAGGGTTTATCATCATCAGCACTTTATCAAAACTCCATTAAAAGAAAGAAAAAGAAGCTAGAGAGAAAGAAAAGGAAAAATCAAAGAAAGCTTGGATTTAAGTAAGTATTTCCAACTTGCTATTAGAGAGAAAAATGTTCCTCTTGTTCTTGTAAACATCTTATGATGTTCTTGAGTTTTTCTATTCTTTATTCTTTGTACTTTTGATGGTTTAAAGTTTGATGAATGTGTTATGCATGTATGAAGTTGATAGAATGTTACTAATGGACTAGTAAGCATTCTTTTCATGGTTTTAGAAACTTGTTGCTAATCTAGAGTTGTTGACCCACTCTTAAATGACCTAGATTTGATTTATAGTTATTTCATTGTGTTGAGACTTGATTTGAATGGAAGAAACATGATTGAAGTATTGGATTTTGTTAATTTGGTCTAATTTGTCCAATTTGAAGAAATTGAAAAATTAGGGTTTAAGACTTCTTCCAAATTTGGGGATTTTCATTTATGTTGTGTATTTGGATGCGTATATGATTCATATTAAATCTTATGTTGATTGGATTTCTTTTGCATGTGTTTTGAACAATGGAAATGCAAAATGCACATTTTCCCCCTTGTGAGGCTCTCGGCCTTATGGCTAAAATTTGGGTTTTTTGTTGCTAATTGTATTTTGACATTTGGAACATTTTAAATTCATATTAGAAATAATTTAGAATCATTCAAAATTATTTTGAACAATTTCAGATTAAAAATAAACAAAATGTTATGTTTAAGGGCAATTCGGTAAATTCACATAAATTTGATTTATTGTGTTTTATTTCATAATTTGATTATTGGACAATAAAATAAATAAGTTTATTTTATTAATCCGAGAAAAAGTTTTGAAATCGGAAAATTTTGATTTTCCACTGTTCTGTTGCGTTACCATATTTCCGCAATATAACCCCTTCAAAATGGTATCAGAGCAAGTCTGATTCTAGGCCCCCTAATATGATTAGACATTTAATTCAATGTTTAATCATGTTTTCTTGACATTATACATGCATGTTAGAATCTAATTTGATTAGATTTAGGGTGTATGACAGTTAGCGGAAAATCCCTAATTAATAAGGTTTAAATTTAATTATGTATTTGATGCATGTTATGTGGTCCGTCTTGTCAATACGGTTTATAAATATTTCTCTGTGACTACATCCGAGACCGTGCCTCTGCTGTGAGGGTGTAGCCAATAGAGATTTATTTATGCCGGATGTATATCAGATACTAGAAAAATTCAAGCGAAAGCGGAATCCTAACCGTGCCCTAGCTGTCAGGGTTACGCAAGTAACTTGAGTTTATCATTGACGAGTTTAACCTTGGTACGTCTTCTTGTGGGCCTGCCTTAGCAGCGACAACGAGAAACAACCAGGACCGAAAACCCAGGAGTCACTAGTGAGTGATTGAAAAATGAGTTGTCTACCTGATGAATATACGTAGGCGAGACCGTGCCTCTGCTGTGAGCTAAAATATATTCACGGGATCCACCTTTCACTATTTGTATTTAATTTAATTATTAAATCTTTGTATTCTGTTTGGGGATTACAGTATTGCATGATTTAGTGGGAGGGGCATTTTTAGATTAAAAATCCATGATCTAGTTTATGCTTATGATATTATATGAAACTGCTTAAATTTTCTGCTAACCGTTTTTCGTGATCTATATGATAGATTTGCGATGGCGGTACCATCCACAAATCAGTTTGCGCGTATGCTTGATGCGAATAAACTAAAAGGCGCTGATAACTTCGCTGATTGAGATCTGGATTTGAGGATTGTCCTTAGTTTCGAGAGGTTGGGATATGTTTTTTAGGGTCCACTGCCCCTTACTGTGGCAGAGAACGCTACACCAGAGGAACGCGAAGTCTTCCAAGCTTGGAATGATGATGATTTAAGGGTTAAATCATACATCTTAAGTTCACTTTCACCGGGACTCAAGAAATAATATTATGGCATGTCAGATGCTTATACTATGATGACACGATTAAGACAATCATTTGAGAATCAAGAACAAGTAGTTGTTCACAAGGTCGCAATGGAATTGTTCCATGCGCGATTGGATGAGGGGCAAGCTGTTAGCCCACATGTTCTTCAGATGATCGATTTGATCGATCAGCTGAGGTAACATAATCTCATTCTGAATGACATTCTCGGTAGGAGTGTCATTCTTGGTTCGCTCCCAGTTTCCTATCACCAGTTTGTGATGTATTTCAACATTAACGGGATTATCTGTACCTACCAAGAGCTGCATAGGATGTTGCTCACGGCGGAAGAGGACCTCAAGAAGGGAGTACCGACTCGCCCTCCTAGACCTACTTCACTTTCTGCTTCTTCCCAGACTTGGTCAAATGGAAAGAAGAAGAAAGGGAAGAAGAATAAGGGTTTTAGTCCTCAACCACATGGAAAGATAACAAAGCCCAAGAGGGCTTCTGAAGACAAGTGCCATCACTGCAGCAAAGTCGGGCACTGAAAAAGGAACTGTCCTGGTTACATAGCCCAGCTGAGGAGGGAGAGAGCATCTACATCAGGTACATTTATTTTCCAGTTATTGATATATCTTTGGCTTGTGAAGCCGTTACATCCAACTGGATTTTAGATTTTGCTTGTCCCATTCATATTTGCAATTCATTACAGGTGCTGAAGGAAAGTAGAAGACTGAAGCGTGGAGAGATGCAGTTGCGATTCGGGAGTGGAGACTCTCTGGATGCAGTTGCAGTGAGAGTATGCGAGATCTCATTGCCGAATGGGATACTTTTGTTAAATGACTGTCATTTTGTGCCTGGATGTGTAGCTAATATTATATCACTTTTTGTATTGGATACAAAAGGCTTTTGTATTAATATTAAGAACTGTTCTTTGTATTTATATGATAAAAGTAATATTCAGATCCTTTGTTGTCCAAACCAGCATGGTCATTATACATTGCAAACTTCAAAAGATATTTTAAATACTGGAGTTAATAAACGTAGTTTACCTATAATTAATAATACTAAACTTTGGCATATGCGGTTGGGTCACATAGGCGTTAAACGCCTTACCCAATTGGTTATGAATGGTTTGATACCAATCTTACCATTGAATCCTATCTAACTTGTGAATCCTGTATTCAGGGTAAGATGACCAAAGCCCCATTTTCTGGTGTTGGACACCGCGCCACTAACTTACTGGAACTCGTACATTCTGATGTATGTGGTCTACTAAGTCAGACTGCTCACAGTGGTTTTTCATACTTCGTTACCTTTACCGATGATTTGTCACGGTACGGTTATGTGTATTTGATGCGATATAAATCGGAAACCTTTGAAAAGTTCAAAGAGTTCCGAAATGAAGTAAAAAACAAACTGGTCAATATATTAAATGCCATCGATCTGATCGAGGCGGTGAATATATGAGTGGTGAGTTCATGGATTATATGAAGGAGAATGAGATTCTCGCTCAATATACTCCTCCAGGTACTCCACAGCACAATGGAGTATCTGATAGGAGAAATCAGACTTTATTGGATATGGTCCGATCGATGTTGAGTTTCACAGATTCGCCATATTACTTATGGGGCTACTCTCTTTTAACAGCTGCACATCTTTTGAATAAGATTCCTTCAAAAGCTGTTCCTACGACACCGTATGAGATATGGTTCGGTAGGAGACCAAATCTTAGTTACATTAAGGTTTGGGGTTGTCCTGCCTATGTCAGGGTGACTCAGCAAGATAAGCTTTCGCCTCGAGGGCAAAAGTTTAGGTTTGTCGGATATCCTTCGAATACGAGGGGATATCTATTCTATGATACCGAGCATCGAAATGTGTTCGTAGCTCGCTTCGCAAAATTTCTAGAAGTAGAATTTTTGTCAGAAGGTGGTAATCATAGACATGTTGAGCTTGATGAAGTTCAACCTGAAAACAACGAACCAACGGAGGAACCTGAAGTTCAAGTAGATGAAAGACCTTCAACACACACACTCCGTAGGTCAGAAAGGGTATCTAGACCTCCTGAACACTTGTATTTGATACAAGAAAAGAGTCTAGATGTTCTCTTAGTTGAAGAGACTGATCCTTTCACCTATAGAGAATCGATGTTGGACATCGACTCCGTGAAATGGAAAAGTGCCATGAAATCCGAGTTAGACTCAATGCATGAGAATCAAGTTTGGGACTTGGTTCCGCTTCCCGAAGGAATTGTTCCTATCGGTTGAAAATGAGTTTATAAGAGGAAGCGCGGGCCTGACGGTAGCAAAAGGTTACACGCAGTGACCTGGCGTCGACTACGATGAAACTTTTTCACCAGTAGCAATGCTTAAGTCTATTCAGATTTTACTTTCTATAGCTGCGTATCATGACTACGAGATTTGGCAAATAGATATCAAAACAGCTTTTCTAAATGGATTTCTTGATGAAGAAATCTATATGGAACAGCCGGAAGGTTTTACGTCCAGCGAAAACTCGGGTATGGTGTGTAAGCTTAAGAAGTCCATTTATGGACTTAAACAAGCTTCACGAAGTTGGAATCTTCGATATGATGAGATTATTAGATCGTTTGGTTTTCTCAAGAATTCGGAAGAATCCTGTGTGTATCAAAAGGCCAGTGGGAGCATGGTCGTATTTTTAGTTCTATATGTTGATGACATCCTAATCATTGGGAATGATTTATGTATGTTACAAAGCGTCAAAGCGTACCTCTGTAAGAATTTCTCCATGAAGGACCTGGGAGAAGCTTACTATGTTTTAGGGATAAAACTCTATAGAGATAGACAAAGGAGGCTGATTGGGTTATCCCAATCAACTTACATAGATAAGATCTTGGAACGGTATAATTTTGGTAACTGTAAGACAACAAACATATCGTTCAGACATGAGATTTATCTTTCAAAGAAGATGAGTCCACAAACAGAAGATGAGAAGGTTAGAATGTCTAACCAACCTTATGCTTCGTGTTTGGGTAGCATAATGTATGCCATGTTATGTACAAGGCCTAATATCACTTTCACTGTTAGCGTAATTAGCAGATATCAGTCCACTTTCGATGTTATGTACAAGGCCTGATATCACTTTCGCTGTTAGCGTAACTAGCAGATATGGAGGAAACGAACTGTAAGTTAACGGGTATACGAATTCCGATTTCCAATCGGATCCTGATGATAGAAAGTCTACATCTGGATTCATATTTACCCTTAACGGAGGTTCAGTTTGTTGGAAGAGTTCCAAACAGGGATCAACATCAGATTCCACCACTGAGGCGGAATATATTGCAGCTTCTGAATCTGTAAAAGAGGCTGTGTGGATAAAGAACTTTGTCACATAATTGGGAGTTGTCCCAAGTATCGAGAATGTGATTCCGTTATACTGTGATAATACTGGAGCCATTGTGCAAGCAAAGGAACCGAGGGTGCATCAGAAGTTGAAGCATGTGGAACGCAAGTACCATATCATTCGAGAGATTGTGTCGCGATGGGATATTGTCGTGTGCAAGGTACCGAGTGAAGATAATGTAGCAAACCCGCTGACGAAGGCCATACCTCCAAAGTTGTTTGATAAACACGTGGAGTCGATGGGTATTAGATACAATCGTTATTGGCACTAGAGCAAGTGAGAGTTTTTGTTGGGGTTGGTGCTTAGAGCGCCAATTCCCGGTTGTATTTCTTTATGAATACTTCTTTAAAACGTTATTATTTTGAATAATATATGCAGTTTCTATAATATAATCAATCTTTTAATATGGTAAAGACATAATGACCTTAGAATGACTAGTCATGGTGCTGTTGCAAAAGCGTCGCAACTGACATTGAGTAGTATCATGACGTTGTCATTCTCAGACAGTTCCTGGTCAAGGTTTACACTAGTTGGTCAATAAAGTAAATCCGTTGAGACCGGTACATGTCGTATACTGGAATATATGATTCCAATGGTTTCTCAATGAACCATAAGTCTTGGAGACTAGTATAGACGTGTAAGTGTTTATAGTGGATAAACACTGAACGACTCACCGAAGATTCTTAATGGATGGTACACCAACGTCAATAAGAATCTTATCGGGTTGAGTAGCACTTGTGATTCTTAGACTTGAGATGCCACTGTGGGCACATGAGACATCTTATACACTTAGATGGCAGTCACGTCACCGATCTATTAAGATCAGACCTCCGTCTGTTCGTTGGGTGTAGATCGATCCTCAGGGTGTCCTGTGTGTATCGAGATAGGATCTGTCAGTTCTGTGTATCAGAGCATAGGTAGTCCATATGATTAGCAATCATATAGAAACCATGGCCCGTGGTACAATTTAGAAGTTAGTTCTAAATGTTCTTTTTGAGATTGCTAATAGAATAGTCGACGGGATAATCCCTATAAAGATTTGACGTTTACATCTGTATCTCTGGGATTTATCTGGATACCTGTGACGGAGGAATTATACATTTTCCATGACCTCGACCTGTATGATTCAGCGAGTTTATCAGTGATCGTCATATATTACGGGTGGATAAATTATGGATACGAAATTGGATTTCGTGACGGATATGGCTGAATCTAGAGAGTCTCACTAATGAAATATACTCATAGAGCACTGGGGCAATAATTATAAATATGTTAATTATTTATAAAGTCGTTTAAAGGTTAAATGCAAAATACATGTGTAGGGACCCGATAGTCATTTCCTTAATTTTTGTGTATTTGCATTTAATGCTTGATTAATTCAAATACACATTAATTAATTATCAAATTGATATTTTGACTAATATTATAAATAAATATATATATATATATATGAATTTAATATTTAATGTAAAAATACATATATTATATATTTGTATTTAATTAATTATTTATTTATTTAATTGTTAAATGATTAAATTAATTAAAATATAAATATCTTAAGCTTATGATATTTGTTTTAATGACCAAGTTGCAATTGTTGACTAAGTTGAGAATATCATTAAAGTGTAATGATCATTATTTAACAAGTTGGCAAGTTGATTTTTAATAAAGCAAAATTATATATTTTGATATTTGGTATATACCAAATTCGGCCAAGACCAAATTGAAGGGTATATATTGTTTTGTTTTTTGATTAGGGTTTTATCATCATCAGCACTTTATCAAAACTCCATTAAAAGAAAGAAAAAGAAGCTAGAGAGAAAGAAAAGGAAAAATCAAAGAAAGCTTGAATTTAAGTAAGTATTTCCAACTTGCTATTAGAGAGAAAAATGTTCCTCTTGTTCTTGGCAACATCTTGTGATGAATTTTTCTATTCTTTATTCTTTGTACTTTTGATGGTTGAAAGTTTGATGAATGTGTTATGCATGTATGAAGTTGATAGAATGTTACTAATGGACTAGTAAGCATTCTTTTCATGGTTTTAGAAACTTGTTGCTAATCTAGAGTTTTGACCCACTCTTAAATGACCTAGATTTGATCTATAGTTATATCATTTTGGTGAGACTTGATTTGAATGGAAGAAACATGATTGAAGTATTGGATTTTGTTAATTTGGTCTAATTTATCCAATTTGAAGAAATTGAAAAATTAAGGTTTAAGACTTCTTCCCATTTGGGGATTTTCATTTATGTTGTGTATTTGGATGTGTATATGATACATATTAAATCTTATGTTGATTGGATTTCATTTGCTTGTGTTTTGAACAATGGAAATGCAAATGCACATTTCCCCCCTTGTGAGGCTCTCGGCCTTATGGCTAAAATTTGGGTTTTTTGTTGCTAATTGTATTTTGACATTTGGAACATGTTAAATTCATATTAGAAATGATTTAGAATCATTCAAAATTGTTTTGAACAATTTCGGATTAAAAATAAACAAAAATTTATGTTTAAGGGCAATTCGGTAAATTCACATAAATTTGATTTATTGTGTTTTATTTCATAATTTGATTATTGGATAATAAAATAATAAGTTTATTTTATTAATTGAGAAAAAGTTTTGAAATCAGAAAATTTTGATTTTCCACTGTTCCGCTGCGTTACCGGATTTCCGCAATATAACCCCTTCACTTACAACTCTTTGTGGGACATTTTAAGAGAGGCTTTACAATATTTTTATTGCTGCTTCTTTGCTATTCGACTTGATCTCTTCTATTCATTTTTGCTTCTTGCTCTCTTGCTCGAGCATTTCTTCCTGCCGGATCTTGATCCCGAATACTCCCGATGCGTATGCCGTAATCGTAAACTTTACCGAAAAAACTCCTTTCTTGCATCGGGGCTTCTTTGGAACTCACCAATCTGATCCTGACTCCAGACTGGATCATAAGGTCTGTCGAACCGGGTGTTCCGCGGCCATGTTGGACAATTATGACCCAACAACATCATTATTTGTGCAGAACATGGTGTTGTTGTACAAATTAACTATGTGACAAAGGAAATTGATTTTTTATCATTTGTAATTGGATTACCGGGATATATAAATAATAAAAGTCCTTATGATTAGTTCCGGATTGAGATGATATGAGACAGTATCAATCCACCAAGGTTTAATCATTAAATATCTCTAGTCGTAGTATTATCGAGACTGGACATCGATAATACGGAATAGACTAGTATTGCACTTGTGCGCGTTGTGGGAGCATAATGGCATAGTTCTCATATATTTAAGTATTTTATACTTATGCAAGTGTGATAGGAGGTTGTTTTTACCGATGGTACGGAAACAGCTTCGCTCTGGATAGACCCCTCGAAATCCCATTTTTAGTATGACTATGTGTCTATGGGAGTCCGCATCAGGGTATGTGTATTTGGTCTTAACCTGAGACTTGCATCGCTAATACTTGCGACAATCAATATACTTTGGTTGTGGTCGTCCGGGGCTTTAACAGGTTATGTGTACGCCTCTTCTGGGTATATTGAGTATCGTAGTGTATTTGGTGTGATGTCAAGATGAAAGTATCACTTCAGTCATATAAAGATGATGATCACGTATGATACGGAGCTAGTACTCTTATGTACTGCAGTCATCAGGATAATATGACTAGGTCATGTTTATCCGATTATAGAGACTAGTTACCAGAGATCCGATATATGCTTCGTACGGGGCAGACACAATTCCAGCCCCAGGCCTAACATGTGACATCCGATACTGGATCGTAATACGCAATACTACGTATACTACGCCTGACATAGATCACATATTCCTTAAAAGAATATTTCTGGAGAATTGGGTAGGCACGACGCTTTGCTAGAAGCCAGCCATGTCTTGTAAGTGGTAAGAACGTGGTATTAGGTACACACGTATTCGGATATTCCGATGACCGGATTTACTGCCAACATATCCAGGGATCTCATGGGTCGCTTCCCGAAGATTCACCGATGACGTATGACCCGAACATAATTAATCTGAGATTAATTAGAAGAGAGAGAAAAATAATCTAGGATTCATTACGGAGAATTTTATCTTGGATAAAATTCAATTAATAGAGAGAGCGATTAATTTGGAATTAATCGATAAAATAATATATTGGATATATTAAATGAAATTAGATTTCATAACAGAATTAAAATTGGATTTTAATTCGGGAGAACGAATTAATTTAGAATTAATTCGCGAGCAACATGAATAGTAATTTATCTAGGCATAATTATTTAATTAAATTTGATTTAATTACGTCGCAACGGAAATTTTGTTAATTCGGAATTAGCGAACCCAAGCCCGGGATGTGTTCGTGGGGCCCACTCGGATTTTGAATCAAGTGGGGCCCACACAAGTCACTTCACCTAGTCCATCTCATCTACTTTTGGTTGATGGAAGTGGTTGGGTTGTTGAAAACTTGTGAAACACACAAGCTTGTTTTATTGATGAGTGAAAGATCTTTTACTAACTTTTGGTAATTGGTATTTTACTTACTTGATTTTGGAAATTGAAAAAACATTCACTCACTCTCTTTCTTCTCTATGGCCGATACTTGGCCTTCATTTTTCTCTCCCAATTCCGTGAGCCTAGGGCTCATTTGCTTCTTGATTTTGCTTCAAAATCAAAGGTGCTAGCACATCCAATGAGTCATTCTAAGGTGTTAGGGACACTAACCCTTGAGTTTGGAATTCAAGATTCAAAGATTGGAAACTTGGAAGCTCAACATACATCAAATGAGAGCTTGGAGCACAACATAAACGTTTGGAATTTTTTTATCTCCTACATCCACTTAGCCGATCAAAATGAGTACTTTCCGCTACTTTACTTTGCGTATTCACATGATTTCTTGCTTAATTTGATATTGGTTTGACCTAGAAAACCCAACAATGGTATCAGAGCCATAATTGAACATGAAATTGAATTTAGGGTTCTTAATCTTGATTTGGGTATTTTTTATTTGAGCATGATTTGATCAAATTATTTGTTTGAGTATGCTTATATAATGTTAACTTAGAGTTATACATGATCAATTTGAAGAAAAATTAATTGGATTAATTTTCCCCAAATGCATTAGCTTGGCCGAATGCAATATGAACCTTATGTCATGGTGATTTTGATTTTGGACCATTGGATGTGTTTGAAATGATGGATAAATTGATTTATGATTTAATTGGATTGAAATCAAAATTAATTAAGAAAAATCCCTCATTGTCGTGACATGTAAAACATGGAAATGAATTGATTTTGTTTCAATTATGTTGGACATGAATTGATAATAATAAAGCATGCTTAATTAGTGTAATTGATGTTTTGGAAATATTAATTTAACTAATTAATTATGGCTAATACACTTTAATTAAATAATTATGATATTTGGAATATTGTGATTAAATTAATTTGGCTTAATTTGGAATTGGGCTAAAAATGTTGTATTTGGGCTTAATGGGCTTGGTTGGGCCAAGTTTGGTTTAGGATAATTGGTTGGATCCAATTGGGCCTAAAACCATTTCCATAAAGTCCAAATATAATAAATGGGCCATTAAAATTTAATTGGGCCTAATGGGCCAAAAATTAATTTTGTGGCAAATGGTGATTCCTTATTGGGCTTTGGTTGCCAAAGTCCATGCCTTATGAATTAATTAAAAGCCCATTGGACTTTAATTAAATTGACATTGGATGTTAATTGGGCTTTGAGACCCATTAAGATTAGATTTAGAATCTAAGTCGTAAATGCGCATTAAAAGTGTAATGATTTAATTTGGAATTAAATAAAGAATTAGTATTGAATACAAAATAAATTGGATTTAAAATTGTAGTTCGATATAGTTCAAGAATTCGTACTTTGAGTACTTATTCTTATACGAGTTGGACTCACGCAAATCAAATTGTTGTTTGAACATTGGATGATCATTAATCAAAGATTAATTAATTGGATTAGATTGATTGATAACATACTTTGTGTGAATACATGGATGTGATGTATGAATCATGAAGGCTTTGTTCCATATCGCCTGTCTTGTCCAAGTTTTGATTTGTTGGTTAAAATTTCAAGATCACTTCTTGTCCATCGACATCGATTACGAAGCTTTCCAAGGTCAATGGGTCCCTCTTAACTGGAATTATTAAGCTTGTTGTGCCAAAGCCAAGACTTAGTTATTCAGAGGAAAAAGGTTAGGGAATATATCAGATATATTGGCATATATTAGATATATGTTTCGGACTTGGATGTCCACCTACTGGATTTAGGAATTGTATGAAATCCAATTGATCTTAGAGATCTACCTAGTTAAATATCATACAGCTTGTTGGCCAAAGTCAAGGTTGTGTGTTATTTAACGGGATCCTAGCCCATTAGGAAACTAGGTTTCCCGAGTACTCAACAGAGGGTTAGAGGCTCGCCGAAAAATAGTGGGAGGCAAGTATTAAATTTGCAATTTCGTTTAGATACTTGCCAATACTCGCTCATTTCATTTTTCGCCATTATTTATTAATAAATATATTAGTTGGACTAATATTTAATTGTTGTTTTAATTAAACAGTTGGACAGTATTCAAACTACTTCATTTATAGTTGATTATATAATTGGATTATAGTAATCAATATATTTGAATTTAACCAATCAAATTATAGTTGATTATATAGTTAGACTATAGTAATCATTAAATTCAATTGTACCCGAAATCGTTGATTCGATAGTTGGACTATTGAAATCAAGATAACTGAAAGATCAGCGTTTAGAACATAATCCTGGGAGAAAATGTATTTAAACGGCTCCAATTTTCAGATTGGGAATAAAACCTCAAGATAGTCCTGGGAACTGAGAAGTTATTCTATTTGATATAGAAACATCTCGGGCCTGAGCCCGGAGTTGAGCAAATAGTGGAGCATGAGTTTTGGAAGACTCATGGTGATGATAACTTTAGTCCTCAATCCTTTATGCTTAATGCAATGACACTTTAATTTTGTTGTCAAAAACTAAGGATTAGATCCTTATACCATTATGTTGAAATTAAAGATCTTCATAGATCTAATCTTAGATCTTAGAAGTACAAATTGCAAAAGGGAAGCTCTTTCGCTCACGTATGTTAGAGGGTACATCTGTCGAGCACCAGATGTCGCAGATGATTGCTGACATTGATCAGCTAGGTTAGTAGGGCATTACCTACGTGGCCGAGACTACCAAAGATTTGATCTTATAGTCTCTACCCGAAAGCTGGGGCAGGTTCATTATGAACCAAGAGAAAACTCTTGGAGAGTTGATGGGTATTAGACCCGGCCGGCGGTTCGGTTCCGGTTCGGAACCGAACCGAACCGGCTGGTTACCGGTTCCACAAGTGTGGAACCGGAACCGAACCGGTTAAATCCGGTTCGGTTCCGGTTCCACACTTAAGTGGAACCGGAACCGAAAACCGAACCGGAACCGAATCGTTCGGTTCCGGTTTGGTTCGGTTCTTTTTTTTTTTAATTAATTAAAATAAAAAAAATGATATTAAATTTATATAAAAAAAAAATATTACATTGAAGAGCTTGAGCTTAAATTTTTAAAAATTTAAGTTGCCTACGTATCCTCCAAGGGTGAGAGGAATCAAAGCTCACGTAGTTCCATTACAAGTTTTAGTCTTTTAGACATATCCCATTTGCCAATGATCACTCCAAATATCAGAACATACAGAAATACGACCTTTCATCTCTTTAAATATTTCATTTAAAATAATTTTACCATCTTTGTATAATTTAAAAATATGACGTTTTGTTGTGTTTCGAGTCATTCTACATGCAGAAGGGTTTAAAGCATTATGCACGTAATTAGTAAAATGAAGTTTTTCACCAAAGCTTAAAGAAAGATGTGCCATACAAGTTAATTTCGCAAATTCTTCTCTATTTTTTGCATCAGAATATTTAAATAAATCTAAAGCACTCGTACCTCTACTTGATGATGCGTACCTGGCCATTTGAGTTTGCGTCGTATCAATGCCAAATTCAACCGGATGATGTTTTTCCATGTGTTTGATCATATTGCCATATCCACCAGAAAATTTGTAGATAACCCCACAATAGTTGCAAACTGCTCGTTGTGAATCATCTTCTAGAAGTTCCAAATTAAAATGAATTTTGAAAATATCCGAGGACCGAGCCTTAACTTCTCTTCTCCGTGATTGTGCACTGACACTAGGGCCGCTCTCTTGGGTTGGCATATTTGACATTATGTTCTCAAATGAGCTTGCCATTTTTCGTTTGAGAAATTAGGAAGAAAAATAAGAAAATTGAATAATTGCGAATAACAGAATTATAGAAATGAGAGAGTTGAGAATTTGGTGTGATGAAATTATGAAAAATGAATCCTATTTATAGAATTTTAGAATTTTTTTGATACCAAAAATGCCCCTAAATATAACCGTTTTATTACCGTTATTAGGGGTACATTAGTAATTTTTATTTTATATAATAAAAATATAAGTTTTTTTATTTTTTTATTTTTTTTTGGCAGGGAGCCGTTTGGCTCCCTGCCAAACGGCACTAGCCGTTGGGGGAAATTTGGCCCCCAACGGCTAGTAGCCATTGAGGTCGTAGGGTTCCTGTTGGAACCCTACGATTCGGTTCCGGTTGGAACCGTCCGAACCGGTGGAACCGTACGGTTCCACCGGTTCGGACCGGTTCGAGTTGGGGTGGAACCCCAACCGAACCGGTCCCATTCCGGTTCGGTTCCGGAACCGAAACCGGAACCGGTTGGAACCGGAACCTTCCGGTCCCATTCCGGTTCGGTTCCGATTCCGAACCGGAACCGTGGCCGGGTCTAATGGCTATGCTTTAGTAGGTGGAGCCAGAGCTTCTAAAATGGGCAAAGGCAAAATCATCATAGTCTTATAGGAAGACAAATGACATATCCCAAGATGTCTACCTAAAATGTGGCAAGCGGGGTCACTGAAGCGTGACTGCCGTATGGACAAGGCAGACATGAAGGAAGTGAAGGTGGGGCAAGGCTCCAGATTCAAGTATGTTTGTCATAAACATGTGCACTGCTGGTTTTAAAATTGGATTTTAGATACTGGATGTGGTACATAAAATTATGTACTGATGTGCAGAATCTGTTGATTAGCAGGAGACTTACTTCAGTTGAGATCTACCTGCGAGTCAGAAACGGGACGAGAGTCGCTATTTTAACCGTAGAAACCTAAGTTTAGGAACTACCCTTTGGGCATGTACTTAAATTAGGAAACTGTTATAATGTAACTAGTTTGACTAGAAATATTATCTCTATATCTAGTATAACTCGTTGCGGGTATACCTTTATATTCTAGAACACTAAGTGTTTTATTTTATAAAGATGATATTGAGATAAGCACATTAGATGTGAATAAAAGTATTTATATTTTGAATATAAATGAATCTCAAACGTATAACATGACAAACAAATAACTCAAACTGAATTAATCAGATGAGACTTATTTGTGGCATTGTTGTCTGAGACACATTAACAAGACTCGTATATCCACACTTTCGAAGAGTGGGTACTAGGACGGATTTTATTCTAATCAAATGATGTCTACAAATCTAGTTTATTAGGCAAAGTGCCTAAAACACCTTTTACTTGGTAAAAGTGCAAGTGCCACCGATCTGTTAGCCTTCATTCATAGTGACGTAAGTGGGCCCATAGATAGAACTAGAGGTGGATATGAATACTTTGCAACCTTTACGGATGTGGCATCACGTTATGGTTATGTGTTTCTTTTGAAACATAAATCAGAAACTTTTGATAAAATCAAAGAGTTTCGACACGAAGTATAAAGACAGACCGGTAAAAGTATTAAAACATTACGGTCAGACCGTGATGGAAAATACTTAAACATATAAGCTTCTCGATTACATGAAAGAGTATGGTATTTTTTCACAATGGACTCCTCCCGGAACACCTAAATTTGACGGTATGTCCGAACAGAGAAACTGAACTTTGTTGGACATAGTTAGGTTAATGATGAGTCGCTCTGAGCTACCAATTTCCTTCACGGGATACACATTAAACAGTGCAATACTTATTTTGAATAAGGTTCCATGATAATCTGTTAGACAAATTTTATATTAGATATGAACAGGAAAGAAACTGGGTTTTCTCATTCCTGAAGATTTGGGAATGTTGGGCATATGTTTGGATGATACCAAACTAGAACCCAAAATCGGATAAGTGCCTATTTGTAAGTTGTCCTAAGGAAACCAAAGTATAGTACTTATACAACTCACAAGAGAACAATATAATTGTTGCTCTCCATGCGGTTTTCCTAATAGGAATACCTATATGCAGTGGTAAGTGGGAGGAAAGTAAAACTCGATGAAAATCGAAGTAATACTATTCCAGTCACCGATTCCTTAATGGAACACAAATAGTTCATCAGGGATGAAACTGTACCACAATCTTCGAATACACAAGAACCGCGTAAGTCAGAGAGAGTCAGAAAACAACCTGGGAGGTATGGGTTTCTGATCTCACCTCATAAAGATGTCAATCTTATTGAGGAACACGAACCGACTACGTATGAGGAAGTGATACAAGATATCGACTCATTTCATGGCAAAGTGTCATGAAGTCCGAAATGGATTCCATGTATACCAACCAAGTTTGGACACTGGTTGTTGTACAGGAAGGCATTGTGCCTATTGGTACTATATGAGTCTTCAAGGAAGACAAACATTGATGGCAACATACAAACGTACAAAGCTAGGCTTGTAGCGAAAAGGTATCGTTATCAACATTGTGTCGATTACGACGAAACCTTTTATCCGTTGCCATGATTAAATCCATTTGGATAATGCTTGATAATGCTTCATGTTTCATTCATGAAATATGGCAGCTGAACATCAAAACCACTTTCCTTAAACGGAAACCTTTTGGAGGATGTTTATCAACAGCAAGATGGTTTTGTCGTACCTTAACAAGCAAACAAGGTTTGTAAGTTAAATCGATCCATTTATGGATTGAAGCAAGCATCACGTTCTTGGAACCAACGTTTTGATAAGATCATAATGGTATATGATTTAATTCAAAACGAATATAATTCTTGTGTATATAAGAAGGTTAGTGGGAGTGCACTGATAATGAATGTCATATATAATGATTACATATCATTTCTTGGAAATGACATTCCCATAATACAATCGGTGAAAGCTTGACTTTCATTAAAATTCTCCATGGAATACTTGTGAGAGACAACATTTATTCTAGGAATAAGGATCTACTGGGATAGATCTAAAAATTGTTGGCACTCTCCGAGAACTCGTACATTGAAAGATATGTACGCGACCTGGTGTCTCATATGCTTTGAGCATATGGAGTCACAATCAGGCCAATCCAAATGATAGTCACTGGATTGATGTTAAGAACATCCTTAATTATCTTAGATGAACTAAGGATGCTTCCTTAAGCTATGGAGGAGGAGAATCTGAAGTGACTGGGTTCACCGTTGCAAGTTTCCAAACCGACAAAAATGACTATAAGTCGTAATATGGATACTATATAGTTTGAATAACGGAACAGTGAGCTGGAAAACTTCCAAGCAAGATACTGTTGCCGAATAAACAACAAAAGCGGAATATTGCTGCAACTGAGGCAGCAAAAGAAGCAATTTTGGGTCTGTAAAATTCTTAATTAGATTAGGAGTAGTTCTGTTAGCAGCTGAGCTAGGCTACATCACATGCTAAAGAATTAATAGTCTCATCAATGATCCAAGTATATACTTCAATCATTTCATCTGATTCGTCGGATCTTACATCGTGGCGATGTGATGATCGAATGAATCGCATCAGATGATAACAATGCAAATCCACTGACGAAAGCTGTTTCTCAGCAGAATTTTTAGCGACTCGTACATAGTTCAGGTGTAGGACACTTGAGTGATTGGCTATAGGCCAAGTGAGAGATTGTTGGACAATTATGACCCATAGCATCACTATTTGTACAGAACATGGTGTTGTTGTACAAATTAACTATGTGACAAAGAAAATTGCTCTTTTATCATTTGTAATTGGATTACCGGATATATAAATGATAAAAGTCCTTATGATTAGTTCCGGATTGAGATGATATGAGACAGTATCAATCCACCAAGGTTTAATCATTAAATATCCCTAGTCGTAGTATTATCGAGACTGGACATCGATAATGCGGAATAGACTAGTATTGCACTTGTGCGCGTTGTGGGAGCATAAAAACATAGTTCTCATATATTTAAGTATTGGATACTTATGCAAGTGTGATATGAGGTTGTGTTTACCAATGGTACAGAAACAGCTTCGCTCTGGATAAACCCCTCGAAATCCCATTGGTAGTATGACTATGTGTCTATGGGAGTTTGAATCCGGGTAGGTGTATTTGGTCTTAACCTAAGACTTGCATCGCTAATACTTGCGACAATCAATATACTTTGGTTTTGGTCGTCCGGGGCTTTAACAGGTTATGTGTACACCTCTTCTGGATATATTGAGAATCGTAGTGTATTGGGTGTGATGTCAAGATGGAATTATCACTCCAGTCATATGAAGATGATGATCACGTAGGAGGCGAAGCTAGTATTCTTATGTACTGCAGTCATCGGGATAATATGACTAGGTCATGTTTATCCGATTATAGAGACTAGTTACCAGAGATCCGATATATATTTCGTACGGGGCAGACACAATTCCAGCCCCAGGCCTAACATGTGACATCCAATACTGGATCGTAATACGCAATACTACGTATACTACGTCTGACATAGATAATATATTCCTTAAGAGAATATTTCTGGTGAATTGAGTAGGCACGGCGCTTTGCTAAAAGCCAACTATGTCTTGTAAATCGGTAAGAACGTGGTATTATGTACGCACGTATTCGGCTATTCCGATGACCGTATTTACTGCCAACATATCCAGGGATCTCATGGGTCGCTTCCCGAAGATTCACAGATGACGTATGACTCGAACATAATTAATCTGGGATTAATTAGAAGAGATAGAAAATTAATTAGGATTAATTACATAGAATTTTATCTGGGATAAAATTCAATTAATATAGAGAGAGCGATTAATTTGGAATTAATCGATAAAATAATATATTCGATATTTTAAATGAAATTAGATTTCATAACATAATTAAAATTGGATTTTAATTCGGGCGAACAAATTAATTTAGAATTAATTCGCGAGCAACGTGAATAGTAATTTTGCTAGGCATAATTATTTAATTAAATTTGATTTAATTACGTCGCAACGAAAAATTCGTTAATTCGGAATTAGCGAACCCAAGCCCGAGATGTGTTCGCGGGACCCACGCGGATTTTGAATCAAATGGGGCCCGCACAAGTCACATCACCTAGTCCATCTCATCTACTTTTGGTTGATGGAAGTGGTTGGGTTGTTGAAAACTTGTGAAACACACAAGCTTGTTTTATTGATGAGTGAAAGACCTTTTACTAACTTTTGGTAATTGGTATTTTACTTGATTTTTGAAATTGAAAAAACATTCACTCACTCTCTTTCTTCTCTATGGCCGATACTTGGCCTTCATTTTTCTCTCCCAATGCCGTGAGCCTAGGGCTCATTTGCTTCTTGATTTTGCTTCAAAATCAAAGGTGCTAGCACATCCAATGAGTCATTCTAAGGTGTTAGGGACACTAACTCTTGAGTTTGGAATTCAAGATTCAAAGATTGGAAACTTGGAAGCTCAACATACATCAAAGGAGAGCTTGGAGCACAACACAAAGGCTTGAGATTTTGTTATCTCCTACATCCACTTAGCCGATCAAAGTTAGTAATTTTCGCTACTTTACTTTGCGTATTCACATGATTTCTTGCTTAATTTGATATTGGTTTGACCTAGAAAACCCAACATGGCACACCTTGAATCATGCATTTTCCCGGAGCCTGGTGCCTCCCGACCAACCCTGGGCTTCCAGGCGAGGCCGCCAGTCTTTGCTTTGCGTGGTTTTCCCGAATACTTTTCGCCTCCTTTCTTCTCATTCGGGGAAGACTACCGCACCAATTAAGAAATGGACCGATGGACGTCCTCCCTTGCCTTCGGCTGACTAGTTCCCAGACCCGTCCTCCAGCACAAGTAACTTGCGAGGCTGGCGATCGATAGCTGTGGAGGCGCAGCACCTTCCCACAGAGGAACTTGTTCAGCCGCTGCTAACGGACGTAACCTATTACCATCATTACATTTTATTCGACAACTCACCCCGGATGGGAGTCTGTTGGCCAATACTTTTACATTTCATTCCACAACTCAACAAAATAGAGCTTCCACCTCCGAAAACCCATCTTTCTGCTGTTGAATTCTCCTGCAACCCACGGTTTCCACTTTCCACCATCATCCTAACACGCGAGTTGCATTTTGTCGAGTCCCCACAGACGGCGCCAACTGTTGACGACTGATTTTCATCTCAGGGCAATATGGGAATATTACCCCCGGGACAATCCTCCATCAATAGTGAATTTATTTAGTTATGGGGGAACCAAAAGCAAACTCAGTGGAAGGTGGAAGAACATGCAGATTGAGACAGAGAGTTAACGTGATTCGGTGGAAGGATTCCTGCCTACATCCACGGGAACAAAGTGAGATGGTATTTTTATTGCTATAACGTGCTTAGCCGACCAATTTATGGTCGGTCGGTGTGAAAACCGAGCTGTTTTGTAAAGAAAATTACAAAGAGCTTTTTTTTACAGGAACCATTTTTCTCCCTATGCCCCCATTTATATACTACAAATGAGGCGGTAAAAAGAGGCGGTTACTATTCCATTTGCGAAATCTTCCACGTGACGCTTGACTCATTTAATGATACTCTGCACTCGGCCTACTCTTCACCGAAAGCAAGCTTGTCGTCTGACATCTCATCACATCAATCTGATTTTCTACTGCCACACTCAACTTAGTAATGATGACAGCCTGGTAGGTGTCTCCAGGAGATGACACGTGGCAGAGAAGAATTATTGACTCATCTTCTGTCGGTGGGTAAGTGGTCGGCCAAATTCTTTTACTCAACTCATCAACTACTCATATCCCATCCTGATATATCCGGGCTTCTCGATCTTCACACGGAGACCAAGATGGATCTGAGCCGAGCTGACAACCAAAAAGTGGTCGGCCTCGTAGCTAACATCGTACTGCGTGCCCTGATCGACTAAATCTGGGAGACCACATTTGGACTTTTCTTTCTGGGTGATGGCCGATCCGGGCCCTCTGAACACTTGACTTTCCAAAAAAGAGGGGGGAAATCTCGTCCTTGTCCCCGTCTGCACTTTTTATGGCATAGTGCTTAAAAATACACCATCAACACCATACATATGATTTTGTTATAAATATAAAGTAGAACCTCCTATATAGAATTTTGCTATAAATATTTTAATTTTTAATATAAACTATAAGATTTGGATGTCAATCGAGACTACATGTTCTGGACCGGTCTCGTCCCATTCCATTCTGATTATGATTCGAGACGAAAAATAATCTCGAATATTGATTGATTTTTTAAATCGGAACAAAAAATCATTTCGAATTCCAAACCAAATGGTTAAGGATATCCATTATCAATGGAGATTATGCATTTTTTTCACTTAATTTCATCAAACATAAGGGGAGTTTTGCTCAATTTGTCCGTAATTTTGCTACTTTTTTTAAAAAAAATTTGACACCTTTAATGTTAATGGACTTAAATTCAATGTATTGCTATTGGTTATAACTGAATCTTAATCACATATTATTATTAAAGTACGTGTGACAAAAGATTATGGAAAAATATATCAAAATCTTCTTCTACATATGCAAAGAGGGTACTAGAACCTTTACCATGGAAAAGCTTCTCCTATATATGCACACAAGTAAATATGGCAACAAAACTCGGACCCCCATATGATTCAGATTGGGTGTGAGACCACGTCTCTTTATTTTTTTTTTCTATTTAATTTAAACTAAAATTCGTATCCCCAAATTCAGCAACCCTTCTCACATACACACGTTCTCTTCCCCCAAAATTTAACAACCACTACTCCTAATATAACTTAAACTAAACTTTCTATTATAAAAAGAAACCAACCATAATTTTTTGGGTGTGTTTATCGTGAAAATAAAAGGGAGAAGGTGAGTGTGTATTTTATCAGTGCAAATAGGGAATAGATGACTTTCAGGGACTAGTGAGAGAGAGAAAGAGTCGAATTCCAGTAGAGAGAAAACATATAAGAGAGAAAGTGTGGGTAGGAGAGAGAAATTGGTTGTTCGACATCGTCCGTCCACCATTTCTTACAAGTGTACCAGTCTCTACAAGTTTAATTATTGACCAAGTAATGTAAACATTGACCAGAAATTATTTAAAATGGTATTGTTATGATACAACTCAATGTTAGTTGCGACGCTTTTGTAACTATATCATAACTAATCATTTTAGGGTCTGTTACGTCTTTACTATGTATAAAAGAAAATATATTGATGAAACTGTTTATTTTATTTAAAATAAAATATATGTGGTTATGTATTTTCAGGGAAATATAATAAAAAAACTGGCTCGTCGAGCACCAACTCTCAAAATTTTTTATGTAATTAATATGAGAAAAGTATATTATTTTGGCTACAAAATATCAAACGAAATCAGATTGAGCTAATTATATACCGGTCAAATAGATTTTTCCGAGACGAACAACTTTCGTGTTGAATACGTTTTGTAACTAAGCCACAATACATAGAGGCAGCACAAGAATTGGGTCGAGTCTTAGCTGCAAGGAATATGCACTTAGTATATGGCGGAGGCAATCTTGGACTAATGTGGATCATTTCAAAGGCCGTACAGGAATGAGGCAGTCATGTTTTGGGAATCATCCCAAAACCCTTGGTAGAAGCAAATCTTATTGAACCATCAAACGGAGAGGAACTGATCGTGCCAGGTATGTCTGAACGATTGATAGAAATGATTAACCGTGATGATGCTTTTATCGCTTTGCCAGGTGGCTTGGGTACATTGGAGGAATCTTTTATAGTACTATCTTGGGCGAACCTGAACATACATCGGAAACCAATTGGGCTGCTCAACGTTGATGGATTTTATGATTTTCTTTGTGTGTTTCTTGATGATGCTCGGAGAAATGGGTTCGTGTCAAAACCTTTAAAAGAACTACTCTTTACTGCCAGAACTGCTGCCGATCTCCGGACTACTTGACCAACTCTTAGCCTATGAACCACAAGTTGACCCTATCCTTTCAAAGATAAATTGGTCCGAGGACGATCGTGGTAAGAGGCGTCATGTTAATCTGGATCTTAACCTTTAATTTCTTGTAGAATTTCAACTAACCAGGTATTATCTTCTAAACTCTTCTTCTACTGTTAAGGGAGTATGTGATGGTTTGGTGTCTTCCTTCACTCACTACCTTTCTATAAGGAAAAGCTGTGAATGCACCTAGATAATCATTCACCTGTAGCTCATTGTGATAGACTAATGTGGATGACTCGTTGTTTATTCATGACACCAAGCGATAAGAGCCTAAGAGGCTTGGGTACTTAAGAGAGCCTCGCTCCACCCTCCCTCTGCGGAATCTACAATGGGAAATCTACCTTGTTTTTAGTTTATGTGTTATTTTTATTTTTAGTCCAATTTTTTTCGAAAAATACAAAAAAATTGAAAAATTTTCAAAAATTACAAAAATATTTTGCATTTTTATTTGACTATTCATGGTAAAATTGGTAAGAAATAATTGTGTAAGGAATTCTCACTCCTGATACGTATTTCAAACCTATTTCGAAACAAGTTAATTTTTGTTTATTTCCTTTTGAATTATTTAATTTGTGAATTCTCCATAATACTGACTAAAATGAATCTTCATATGCTCAGTTAGCAGGTATTATCAACATGCATAGTAACATACATACATGAGCTAAAAAATTGAAAAGTTTGTAATATTCAGTGCTCTAGTTTAATTGGAGGAAGCATCTCAAAAAGTGATGGAATAAAAAAAAAATCTGAGATCCGAGTTATTAAGTCTGTAAGGGTTTTTAACACCTAGTGCCCTAAAACCAACTGGTTTGGGAGTCACTGGCCCAAAGCTCGCTACATGGATTAAAGATGCTGCAAAATATATATATATATATATATATATATATATATATCTGAAGTCTGAGTAATTAAGTCTGTATGGGTGTCTTAACACCTGGTGCCCTAAAGCCAACTGGTTTGGGAGCCACCGACCCAACACTCGCTACATAGATGAAAGATATTGTATATAAATAAAAAATAGAGAAAAATCAAAGAAAAAAATCAAAAAAATCAGAAAATTTATTCCATTACTACAAAAAGGTGTGAATTCTGATAAAAACTTTAGGATAAAAATATTACTCTCTTATCAACTATACTTATGACTATTGTGGGAAAAAATGAGTTGATTAATATTTTGTTGGCTGTATATATGGAGAATGGTAAATATAATCGGAGAATTTACTTATTCAGTAATTTAGAATGAAACAAAACAACTAGTAACTTGGAGTAGAAGTTTCACCTAATTAGTCACTAACTTCTTTATTCTCTTTTCGCTTGTCTTTTTGCTTTTGTGTGCAATAGTTTTACTTTATTTTTACTTTTATAAAATATTTGTGGGTATCATTGCTGTAAACCCTCACGAGACTACAACTTGTCCACTAGGGACACCTAGGGGTTTAAAGGCTTGTTGCATATGCTAAATACATCTGTGATCCCAACGAAAGTGGCTTAAATTTTATTATGTTATTTTATTTTGCTCGAGGACTAGCAAAATGTTAGGTTTGTGGGTGTGATGAGTGGTAAATGTATCACTATTTTCCACTCATTTAACTTAATATTTTGTATAGTTTCTTGAGTTTTGTGAATATTTTGATGTGTTTTGTGTTATTTTGTAAATAAATAAAGTTTCAGGACAGTCTGGAGGTGATTTGGAGCAAAACTGTGAAAATTGGCAAAAAAGGGCATTTTTGTAATTTTGCGCGTCGCGACCCCCAAACCCTTGGCGTCGCGACGCCTAACGTGCACCGAGCTGCTGCTAACGTGCGCCGGGTCCACATGTCAGAGTTTGAGAAGTTTGACTTTGCTAACGTGCACCGTGCCACGTGCCATCATCACAAGCGATCTGCTAACGTGCGCCGCATGCCACGTGTCAAAAATTCAACGAGCCGACTTCAGCCAGCCGCCTTGCCACGTGTCAAAAATTCAACGAGCCGAAATTTTTCAGCCGCCCTGCCACGTGTACGGTTAGATGCCAAGCAACCAATAAGGTCGTGCCACGTCATCGCGTAGCGACGCCAAAGCCCTTCGCGTCGCGACGCCCAAGGTCTACCGGGGCCTACAAATTCAGCTTCAAATTTCAGTTTCAAATGTACCTTTTCCTTGAAATCCTTTGATGTAAATATGAAGTTTTCTTCTTAGTTTCTTTTAATTTCAGTTTTGTAGTTAATTTTAATTAAGTTCTGAAATAGTAATAGTAATTCTATTTTTTTAAATAGTAATTTTATTTTTACTTTTTACCGTTTTACTATGCGAGGGTAACTTCTCCATGCTAAGGTGAAAATGTAATTCTTTTACTATTACTATTTAGATTAATCTCCCTAAAATATAATATATAAACTATTTAAAACCTGACTAAATGAGGATACCGCCATACTGGTCGGTTGGTTATTCAATTTAATCTGATTAAACCTGACTTAATGAGGATACCGCCATACTGGTCGGTTGGTTTATTTATTGTTCCGCCTTTATGGCTGGTTTATTTTTGTTCTACCTTTATGGCTGGTTTATTAACAATTATTACCGCCTTAATGGCTGGTTTATTTTATAGTTTGGATCATTTAAAGGTTTACTTATTAAGTCTTAAGCTTAATGCTTCTTGTTGTCTGATCACCAATAAGATTGATCTGGTGAATCTAAAATGAACTAGACATCGGGATTTTAGGTTTCAACCTTTGACTTAATAGCCCACGATCTTCTTTGAGGATAGATAACCCTTTAATAGATTTCCTTACATGATAGACATATACCTGTAGGGCGGGGGTAGCCATAATTGGAACTTAAACTTAATGAATTCAAGTAATTTAATTGACATAGACATATGATTCAATTGGATTAAACTGGGTATCTGTGTCTGACCATCGACAGATGCTTTCACATAAATTCGTGTTCCAGGTTAGTAAACTGATTTATTACACAAACATAAAATAATCACTTCATCTTTTTAAAGATATTAGAAAGATTCACAACCTTAGATCTTTGAGTCTTTTATTTTCCTTAGTATTTTCTCTTGTCTTTTTATTTATTTATTTAGCAAATCTACAATCAACCAAATCAATCAAGCAATCATTCTCTTCTCCCTCAATTAGATATATGTAAATAAATAGTTTCAACAATTAATAACAATAGTAGGAATTAAGAACTCGTGGGATCGATATTTTTATACTACTTGAACGATATGTGCACTTGCATTATACGTGTGTGTTTACGCCGGTCAGCTTCATTCTTCATGTTGATGATGCTAGCTGGACCTTGCTGGAACATAGTGGGAAGCTTCTTGGCAGCTTCATGCTTCATGTAAAACAGCTTCATGCAAGCTGGACTCTACAATTCTCCCCCTCCAGCTGCATCCGAAACAATCGTCATCTGACAGCTATCCCGTCTATGTCTCTGCACAGCTCTAGCTTGTCCCAATCACTGCTCATTTGTTGACATGTCAGTTGTGTCTCTGCACAGCTCACTTCACTGTATCTATGTACAATATTCTTCTGCTATGTCTCTGTATAGTACAATCCACTGTGTCTCTGCACAGTAATCTTCTGTTGTGTCTTTGCACAGTTCTGCTGCCATGTTTCTTCACCCGTTTATTCTTCAGTGTTTTCTTGCCTTGTGGGAAACTCTCTGGCTCCCCCTCATCAGTAAGCAGAATATATTCGGATCCCGGATATCTGGTTGATGGAATCCTACCTCGCTCAGATCTTCTTGTCTGTGGTCCACTGGTTTCAGGAGGTCTATCATCATCCATCTTTGTGAATGATCTTGTAGCTTCTAGTGGAATGGGTTGAGGCTCCCCCTGCTCAACTCTCTCTTCTGTAATCTCCGATGGAACAGGCTGTGTCTCTCCTTGCTCAACATCCTCATTTGCCTCCTCTGGTTCTGCTTCTGGAATTTCCTCATGCACCCTATCTGTGGCCAATTGTACTTGTGCTGGGTCAGGATTTTTGTTGGAACTGGAATTGGAAGACATCTTGGGCATTTCAATGTCTTCAATTGTCCGGTCTTCAAGAAACTCTACTTTATGGCTTTTGATGACCATCTTCACCTTCGGATCCCATAGTCTGTATCCAAATTCTTTATCTCCATGGCCTAGGACTATACATGGAGTTGTCTTTGCATCGAGCTTCTCCCTGAGCTCATTGGGTACATGTACAATGGCTAAACAATCGAATACTCTAGGGTGAGTGTGAGAGGGATTCTTACCAGACCACACTTTCTCCGGAATCTCCATGTTCAACGGTAAAGATGATGATCTGTTGATCAGGTAACAGGCAGCACAAACAGCTTCTCCCCAGAATGGCTATGGCAGCTTAGCCATACTGATCATTCCTCTGACTTTATCCATAATAGTGCGGTTCATTCTCGCAGCGACACCATTATGTTGTAGTGTGTGTGGAACAGTTCTCTCATGTCGAATCCCGTGTCTCCTGCAGTAGGCTTCGAACTCTCTGGAACTGTACTTGCCTCCATCGTCTGTGCGAAGGCACTTCAGCTTCTTCCCTGTTTCATGCTCTACCATGGCGTGGAACAGCTTGAACTGATCTAGGACTTGATCATTTGTCTTGAGGAAATACACCTAGATTTTCCGAGAAGCATCATCAATTAAAGTCAGAAAATACTTGTTACCGCCCAATGAATCAACCTCCAATGGACCACAAACATCAGAGTGCACCAGACTGAGCAACTCTGATCTTTTCTCTGAAGAGAAATCAAATGAGACTCTGCGTTGCTTACCAATCAAGTAGTGGTTGCAAGGACCTCGTGCAGCATCCTTGGTAAGATCCTTCTTGGTCAGGGTAGACAACCATCTCCCACTCACGTGTCCGAGTCTCCGGTTCCACAAATTTTAAGAAGCCTTTTTTTCAGCTACATTGAGGCTGTCTGCACAAATCTTCACATGAGTCTTGTATAGTGCGCCGCAAGCATGTCCTCGGGCGACAACCATGACACCTTTTGTCATTCTCCATGTGCCATTTCTGAAGTGATTGTCATAGCCCTGTTTGTCAAGAGCTATCCCCGAGAGTACATTCAGCCGAAGTTCTGGAACATGCAGGACATCCTTCAAGGTCAATGTACACCCAACATTTGTCCGCAACTGAATATCACCCATTCCTACTATCCCAGAGGAACTGATATTTCCCATCTTCACTGATCCAAAGTCTCCCGCTTTGTGGGTTGTGAAGAAATCTCTGTGAGGAGTGACGTGGTAGGATGCTGCAGTATCTACCACCCACTCAACATCTTGGGTTGCGTTGTGAAGGCATGTCTCTTCCTGCATGGAGCATATTGCTACATCTGCTTGGACAACGTCCAATGTCTCTCATTCATCATTCTTCAGCTGGTGATTGCCTTGTTCCTGCTCTCGTTGCAGTTTTCGGCAATTCTTCTTTAGGTGGCCTACAATGCCACAATGGTAGCACTTATAGGTAGGTTTCCTTCCATCTGAGGATCTACCTCTGGTTGTGCTTCTGCCTCTCTCTCCGTCTCTTCCTTGATGTCTTCCTTGAGTCTCTGTGACAAAGACTTCTGTCTGTTCTGAGCCAATATCTTTTCTCCTGGACTCCTCATTCGACATGACATCTTTTACCATAGGCATGGTAACTTTACCTCCTGGAGCGGAATTGCTGAGAGTAACCACCAATGTCTCCCAGCTATCAGGAAGGGAACTGAGTAGTAAGAGGGCTTGTACTTCATCTCCCAGCTGCATGTCTACTGCAGACAACTGGTTCACCAGGCTTTGGAACTCGTTGGTGTGTTCTGCAACGGAAGTTACACTCTATAGCTTCAAGTTCACCAAACGCCTCATTAACAGGGCTTTATTCCGATCTGTCTTGGCCTGGAACATGTCTTCCAGCTTTATCCACATCCCGTAAGCATCTGAATCCTGTGCTACGTGGTGGAAGACACTGTGACCGATCCACTGCCTTATTTGACCCAAAGTTCTGTTGTTGAGTTTATTCCAGTCATACTCCTTAACAGACTCTGGTTTCACTCCCTTCAACTCGATGACATCAAACAAATCTTTGCAATGTAAAAAATCTATCATCCGAGGTCTCCAGAGGGAGTAATTAGTTGCAGCCAGTTTAATCATTGCACTAGAAGACGAATCTCCAATTTCCATTTTAAGTTTTAAAGTTTAAAATATAAATACAATAAAATTGGGGCTAAATTTCACAAATCTGAGGTCACCGTTACGTCCAGAACGGTCGAAAATGGTGGAATAGACATTTCGTTGGTCTAAATCTGACACATGGACTGATTTGTAAATTCCTAAAAGTTCTGGGGCAAAATTGTAAATTTCAAAACTTCAGGGGCTTAATGAAATTTACCAGGCTGCTGACGTGGCGCTGACATGGCAGTGCTGACGTTGTAAGTGGGACCGACTGTGCTGACGTGGCAGGTGACGCGGCAAGCTGACGTGGCAGGGGTGCTGACGTGGCGATAACGTGGCGCTGACTGGACGCTGACGTGGCGGCCACGTAATCATCTTCTTCCTCTGGAGCGCGTGAAAACACGTGTTGCGTGTGATGGCGCGTGAGGTGCTCTCTGTGAAGCGCGTGCGGCGCGTGTGGCCTGCTGGGCCGTCGGTTTGGTCGCCGAAAAATACCACCGTGCTCGTTTCTCCGTGAACTAGCTGATGGTACCCTCAAATTGGATTTTTGACAACTTTCGTCGGAACCGGTTTTCCGATCGGAAGCTCTGTTACTCGATTTTACGATCCCAAAGAACAACCGAAGCTCTGATACCACTTGTTGTGATTCTCTGATCACTTTAAAGTGTTTTTGAGGAAAAAAACCGAATTGATCTATTATTACCAAGAATAGATTTACAAGAGTTTACAAAAAAAAAGAAACTTTACAAAAAACCTCACTACAACACTCTCAAGCTCTCTGCTGGAGCTTATTACACTCATTTGGGGTGCTTTAAGCTCAAAACCGAGCTCAGTATTTATAGCCAAATGTTGGCTCTAATTTTCAACAATGCACAGTGATTTCCACCAATTTCTCCTGATTTTGTGGATCCACCGAAAGTCACCTTGGCTTCATTCTTCATGTTGATGATGCTAGCTGGACCATGCTGGAACATGGTGGGAAGCTTCTTGGCAGCTTCATGCTTCATGTAAAATAGCTTCATGCAAGCTGGACTCTACAGATTGACGATTGCTAAAGTTTTATATTTACTCTCAGTCATTATGATATATTTCTCTTAACATCTCTGTCATGTCTAAACTGATCTTTTTAATTGATCATTATCATTTGAAAAGGTATTGTAGACCAACTTCTACAATATGAGTTGGCTAGAATCTGGGGAGCATAACACCCCAGATTCAACCTCGACCAATTTGAAAATTTTCATATAGGTATAATTCAGTTTAAAAGATAGCTCAAGAGTTAAGGGTTGCACAAATTTTATATACTTAATCTATGAATAAATCTCGGCCAATGTTCGGATAATTTTCAGTAACAAGTCTAAGCCCTCACGATATGCATGGATAAGTATGAAAATATTTTTTTTGGAAACGTTGAAAACTCCGCCGCCAATTCACCCGACCCTGACTTAAACGAAATAGGTAAAATCTTTGACTGTCTCAGACTCTTACAAGAAGCGTACCCACAAGATTCGAATACAGGAATTGAAGATCAGATCCTGAATTCTACACTACCAAGTCACGCCCATTGAGGATATAAGTATGAAAACATATTAACGCTTAATTACATTGGAAAACTAAAAAATCAAGGGTATAGTTTTTAAATCGTGTGCTTGAAATAAAGGTTATAGTACTTGTGGGACACAGAAACTGGGCGACGCATGCTGTCCCGGGCTCGAGGCCCGGTTGGGAGTACGGAGTAGCCCGTGGGGGACTAAACCAGAGAATGATGGAGTCGCCACCCGGTGTGAACCGGGAAAATGAGATTTAAGGCCGCACTCACCCCTCGCAAGGGAAGACCTCAAACCGTTGGGTTCAGAATGGTCCCTTACTTATGCCACTTGTAATAAAATGATTTGTGCAATAATCTAACCAAGCCTAAGCAACATATTTCCAATGATGATTTATCCCTAAGTTCGCATGCAAACATCAACAAATTCATCTAAATTTACATGTTACACATATCCGAATTTGCATACAGCCTATTTGCATGTAATCTATGTCTCAATTTGCATACAGATAAATTGATATACGGAAAGCATACAATTTCACATTGGTAGACACAGAAGCGCGAACAAATAACATTCATACAAGCATGCATATTAAGGAAAGACAATTAAGCGCATGACGAAAATAGATACCTAAAGCGGTACTACAAATGCATAAGGTAAAAAAAAAAGACAACTATATACTAAAATAGACATGTCGTGATGTGATGAAAATGACTCAGTGCAGTGGGTGCGCATTCGTGTAGCGTTCGTAAATGCGTTCGAATGGTAAACAGAAGGTTCGCGTTCATGTAGCGTTCGAGAACGCGTTCGAACGAAACCAAACCTGATGCATGATAAAACAAAGAAAGTGCTTGCGGGTTCGTGTAGCGTTCGAGAACGCGTTCGAACGGTAAACAGAAGGTTCGCATTCATATAGTGTCGAGAACGCGTTCGAATGGAACCAGACCTGATGCATGATGAAACCAAGAAAATGCGTGTGCGTTCGCGTAGCGTTCGAGAACGCGTTCGAACGGTAAACAGAAGGTTCGTGTTCGTATAGCGTTCGAGAACGCGTTCGAACGGAACCAGACCTGATGCATACAACACATACATAAACAAACAAATCCACAATGTAGGACCTCACGTATTCGATTGAACTCATCTCGCATCCAATCGAACATACACTATCCGGCGCGGCAAAGCATCGTGGTAAAGGATTTTAACCTCTCAAAATAGAGGACCTTTAATCGCACTTACTAAGCCCATGCGCAAACAACACAATACATATATAAAGAAGTGAAGACAACGATATTGGACTTCGTGTATCCGATTGAACATATCTCACATCCAATCGAATATACATTATCCGGCGAGGCAAAGCATCGTGGTAAATGATTTTAACCTCTCAAAATAGAGGACCTTTAATCGCACTTACTAAGCCCATGCGCTTTATCTCACAATGCATATAAGAAATAAAAGAAACAATATCTGACTTCGTATACCCGATTGAACACATCTTACATTCAACCGAATATACATCAACCGGCGCGGCAAAGCATCATGGTAAATGGTTTTAACCCCTCAAAATATGGGACCTATAATCCGACTTACTAAGCCCATGCGCTCGATCACATCATTACACAAACGAATAACATGCAGAAATTAAATAACGAATAATAAATACCTCAAAACAACAGAAAACGAAATATACGCCGTTTACTCAAGTGATACGTGGAGTTGTATCCCGAGTACAGATCATACTACCGTCCATTCGGAATCGGCTATGAAATTTATGTCCGGGTTTCCATCCTATATACTACAAGAGGCGACACATTTTCCATTTTATTCAAAGCCATAACATGCATCCACAAATGACTCTCATGCGAATAGAATTCAATAAACAATTAAAAGACGAATATAAACTAATAAAAAGGTGCCCTCAGGTCTAACATTTTATGTCGACTCTCGGAAGTACGGTGCACGGTCGTCGGAAAATGAGGGATGCTCCGCAATTCCTCCGGTTCACAAGTTCACGCCTTTCCTCGCTGTTCCATTACTCAAGCTACTGTTTTGACTCCGATTCGTTGTTGTTTCTCGCTGCTCTTTCGGTGATGTTTTCTGGTCACTGTTTTGGTCTCGGTTTTGGCACTGTTTTTGCGGTTAAAGGGCTGCTGTTTAGATGGTGTTAAGGGCTGTATGGGGTTACTGTTTTTGGTGTTTTGTTGGTGATTATGGGCTGTTTTGAGTGTGATTTCGGTGGCTGGTGTTTATGTGTCTCGGCTGTGTGTTTGATTTGTGAGGGTTGTGTATGTGAGTTTGGTTGTGTCAATGAGCTTGGGTGTTTCTTGTGTGAATGAATTAGGGTCTTTTCTTGTGTGAATGAGCTAGGAGGGTTCAAGGGTTGAAATTGGGTTCTTTTTATAAGCAAAGGGCTAGGGTTAAATCTTGCTTGACAAGGAAATGATTTGGCATTAAAGGTGAGATATGATTTGGTGTCAAACAAGGAAAACATATATTTTAATTGGGGACAAGATTTGGCTAATTAGGAAATTAAAATATTTAATTTGTTTGGTTTAGGCATAATATTTGTTTAGTTTGGTATAAGATATTTTTGATTGGGAATATAATTGGTTGATTGATTTTAATTAGGTATGATTTTATTTAATGCTTTATTTAATTTGGTATATGATTTAATTAATATTTCATTTAATTTGGTATATGATTTAATTAATATTTTAATGGGCTTTGGTGGGCTAATTGGGATTGGGTGTGAGGCTAGCAGCAAAACCAGAAATACCGACACCGTTCGAACGCCTCTTCGAACACTACACGAACGCCCGCAATCTGCCTAACGTTCGAACGAAGTAACGAACGCATCACGAACGAAAACAGTGAACTTGTGAAATGAACTTGATGACATACTTATTCTGAATTTCCCCTTCCGACGTCCGTTTCCCGCGGCTTCTGTGACATAAAAGGTAGTGCCTCTAAATGAGACTCATCATAGGGACTTATGTGTAAAAATACAGTGCCTACAGTACTCTATTCAAAATTTATCCAACCACATGACGGCTCTATCACCCCCTTTGTACAATAATGCATGTACGCTTTCGAGTTGGTTAAATTAATTGTGTGGTCCAACTCAATTATTGGCGTCTTTAGACATACACACACGGTTGCGGTTTCAAAACGTAATCGAATCACAACTGATCCATTGATCAAACATTGACCAATCAAATTTTTAATAAATCGGATCACAAACTGCAACCGAATTGGATGAGTTCAATTTAATTACGATTGGTGCATTTTCCAACCGACGGTTGAATCAGATTTATAGTTCAATCGTAGCAAATCTGATTCAACCATAAACAATTGGACACCTTATGAATTTATCTAACATAAATTTCACTTATCTCCTTATTATTATTGATATAATATTTCGCATAAACTCATTTCAAAAGTAGAATATGAAATTCCATACAATTAGATATAGGGGTGACGTGGCCATCCGGGCAGCAATCCAGATTCTGGACGATTTATTAGTTTTTTTATTTAGATTTGGTTCACGGATTTATTTCATTACCTTTTTAGGTGATGAGAAAATCTAATGTGAGCCTCCAGGGGCAGTAGTGGGGTGGTGAGGGTCGTGCCTGTGGTTCTCCGGGACCAAGGTTCGATTCCCCACTTGTGCTACACCTTTGACTAAACATGGTGCAGGCGTTTGGGGCTGCGTGCTGGCCCCCGGTTTGCGCAGCTGGGTTGGGTTCGAAGGGTCCGGCCCAGGTGATTTCCGGGTCATCAAAAAAAAAAAAAAAAAAAAAAAAATCTAATGTGATATTGTATTGTTAGAACAAAAATGATAGACATATATATATACTTATCTCGAAAATAATTACATTCATCTCAATGTAGTTATAGTGAGAGAGGTGTAGTTATTTTCGAGATAAGTGTATGTATATGTATCACTTCTCATCGTTGGAATGAGTTTTTAAATTTTTATCTTTTTATATGGATAAATCTGTAATTGCATTTTTAAAATATATATTGTAATGATAAAATAGTTTTTTCTTGCAAAATCCTTAACAAAATTTAGGAGGCTTTTACAAACTTCTAGGGTCAACAGGTAAATTTTTTCTCAAATTTTTTAATAATTTTAAATTTAAGTTAAATTTTGGATAGAAAAATACACTTCTCTTAAGTAATTTTCTCTCACTAACGTTTCAAATTTAAATCATAAGAAGTTGTGAGCTAAAAAAAGTTATTATTGAAAAGAGGAATACAAGAAATTTTCGCTATGCAGTTTAATTTATCTGAGTATTAAATTTATTCATCATCATTGCAAACACATATAGAAAATTTTGTACAAGCATTGCATTCTCTGCTAATTCTCAAATTTCCCGGCTTGCTAGGATAGGCCAAATCGAGAATGCCCGTAAAGTGTTTGATGAATTGCGTGATAAGAATATTGTTTCTTGTAACTCGATAATTGGTTGCTACTTCCTCAACTAGCAACAGATTAAAGCTCAGCAACTGTTCGACAAAATGGCCCACAAAAATATTATTTCATAGTTTCTGAGCATGTGAAATGTGGCATGATTAGAGAAGCTAGGAAAGTGTTTGATAAAATGCCCGAGAGGAATGTTATTTCTTGGACTGCAATAGTTCGTGGTTATGTTGTAGAGGGTATGATTTTAGAGGCTGAAAAATTATTTTGGCAAATGCCTGAGAAGAATGTGGTTTCTTGGACTGTGATGTTAGGTGGGTTATTCGAGATTCTCGGATTGATGAGGCAAGGAGATTGTATAATATGATGCCAGAGAAAGATATTGGTGCAGATGAAGCTTTTTGAACATAACTATCGGACTAATATGATAGTTGGGTATTGCCAAGAGGAACGTGCAGATGAAGCTAGAGGGATTTTTGATGAGATGCCAGAAAAGAATGTGATTTCTGGGACAAAAATGATTAGTGGATATGTAAAAAAGGAAGAGTAGATGTTGTTAGGAAGCTTTTTGAAGTAATGCCAGGGAAAAATGAAGTGTCATGGACAGCTATGTTGATGGGTTATACACAGTATGGAAGGATACAATGCCTGCGAACTTTTTAATGTGATGCCGATGAAGTCAATCGTGGCTAGTAATGCAATGATTCTTGGGTTAGGGCAGAGTGGAGAGGTGGGGAAAAAAGGGTGGTCTTTGATCGAATGAAGGAGAAGGACGATGCATGCAGCACGGAGTGCGATGATCAAGGTTTATGAAAGGAAAGGGTGTGAATTGGAGGTGTTAAATTTGTTCACTCGGATGCAGAAAAAAGGAATTAGGGTGAATTTCCCATATTTGATGTTCATGCTCAAATGGTGAGATGCCAGTTTGCTGTCAATGTGTGTTGCCTCAGTTTTGATCACAATGTATATAAATATATATATTTATTTAAATGCGGTGAACTTATTAAAGCAAAGCATATATTTGAGAGGTTTGCTTCCACGTATACTGTAATGAAGGGATTCTATTATCAGTGGTTACACCCGACATGGTTTGGGAGACGAAGCTTTGCAAGTTTTCCATGAGATGGTCTCCTCTGGTGTCATTCCAGATGATGTTACCCTTGTTGGAGTTCTCTCAGCTTTTAGTTATACTGGGAAAATTAAAGGAAGGCATGCAATTTTTGAGTCAATAAAGTCCAAATATATATTGGAACCAAAAACGGAACAATATGCCTGCATGGTTGATTTGCTTGGCCGAACAGGTCAGGCTGATGATGCAATGAAGTTGATTGAAACAATGCCTTTAGAACCAGATGCTATCATTTGGGGTTCTTTGTTAGGTGCATGCAAAACCCACATGAAGTTGGATTTAGCTGAAATTGCAGCAAAGAAACTTCTGCAGCTTGAGCCCGAAACTGCTCGGCCTTGCATCTTGCTATCAAATATAAATATTTATGCATCTCAAGGTAGATTTCGTGATGTCGCAGATCTGAGAAAAACCATGAGGATGAGCAATGTGATAAAGCCCCCTGGTTGTAGCGGGATTGAGGTAGAGAAAAAAGTGCATATGTTCTCTGGCACATATTGCAAGAGTCATCCTGAGCATCCAATGATCATGAGGATGTCGGATAAGCTAGGTGGGTTGTTGAGAGAAGCTGGGTATTGTCCCGATGGAAACTTTGTGCTGCTTGACGTGGATGAGGAAGAAAAGGTTCATAATTTGCGGTATCATAGCGAAAAACTGGCTGTGGCATATGGACTATTGAAGCTGCCTGAAGAGGTGCCCATTCGGGTCATGAAACATCTTCGGGTTTGTGGAGATTTCCATTCTGCAATTAAATTAATAGTAAAATTATGGTTAGGGAAATCATTTTGAGGGATGCTAATAGATTCCATCATTTTAAAGATGGGAGACTATTGGTGATTAATGAATCCAAGAGATGGATGGATTTTGAGGCAATGATCATGCATACCCAATCTTCGTTGATCCTATAGAGTTCTCACGGTGTAATCTTATAACACTGAATACTTTTTAGTTTGTCGGTGCCTTTCTGTTCATGATGAAGAGCAATATGAGAACTTTGAGTCGGAACTTTTTCAGCTAGCAGTCAGGAGTTCAACTGTTAAGGGTTCCTACATGGCACATTCACAAAGAGGAAGAAAGGAAACAATGGAAGGCAATATTGTCTGGATGTTCTGAATAGTGAGATTTACGATCACAAAGGTGATGGTTGGCGGACCCTACTTCCCACCAGTGCAGCACTTGCTTAGAATGTCCTCAGAATCATTTTCCAATTTGCACAGTTGATAAGTTTTATGTTTTACAGGTTGAGAGGACCTCTCTTTGCTGGTATAAAGAGTTTGGATCATTGTTCAAGATGGAAGCAAATGCTTTGAAATTTTGATATATAGTCCGGGCAACAGCTGGTGGAGGGAGAAACATTCAACTTGTGTCCCACACCATGACTACCAAATTCTGGAGTAGCATTAGTGCAAATCAGGTATCTTTCTGTTCAAATCCAATTTCAATCTGATATCTTTTCTCAAGCAACTGCAGGCGATGCAACATATTTTTATATGGCTTTGTTGGGAAGGTTGTTGATTCAAGAAAAGTTTATCTATCAGTTTGAATATCGTATCTCTGTTCCGAACTTATATGCTTCCATTGCTGACACAGAGTTAGTCTCATGAATAGGAAATTTTATTAAATCTTTAGTCAATTTGCATTTACAAGGATGATAACTTTGAAGCTAAATTGAAGCGGCACAACTTTGTGATTGAGATGTTATGACTTTTAATTTGCATAATAGAATCACTATTTTTTAAGCTCAAGTGTAAACAGGTGGCAAATTTTAACTAGCTAGTAAAAGCAAATATTTATCAAATACTTTAATTGTTGTATTATTGATTGTAGGTTTGTGTTGCCTTCAAATTATTTGACTGAACGTGTTTGATAGGAATCAGCTACATTGCATCAAAGAATTGTTTTTTGTTTTTTGTTTTTTTTAAGTGTCTTAATTGTTGAACTTGATAGTATTAGCACTAATTTTGAGTGCCTGGCTAAGATATTTTTAGGGGTGTTCACGGGTTGGGTTTTTTGAAATTTTGTGAGACCCGATCGGGTCGGGTCACGAGAAGTTCGGGTCGTGAGTCGGGTCACGCGAAGGTGGAACCTGATCGGTTTCGGGTTGGCAGAAAAAAATAATTTTTTTAATGAATTAATTATTTTGAAATACAAATATTTATTATTTTATGTCTAAAAAATTATCATAAATATAAAGTTTTAATACAACAAAATAATAAACAAATGAAAAAAAGTAAAAACTTTAGAAATAATAAAAATTTTTAGAAAAATAATAAAAATACTATAGGTTGGGTCAAGTTTTAGTATCAAACCCGTTGCCTCAGGTTAAAAATTTGCAAATTTTTTATTGAACCCGCGCGGGTCGTGTCGGGTAGCGGGTTGACCCGACCCTATGAACACCCCTAGATATTTTTATAAACAATGATTGAACTTTGAAGCTAAGTACATAATTTTCAACCCCATAAAAAAAAAAAGGACAATTTCTTTTTTGTTTCACAATTGAAGACTTTTCAAAGACGTTGCCCACTTCAATTCTTTAAACTCAGCCATCAATTTCAAATTTGAATTTAAAAGACAAGTGTATTGTAACTTGTAAGATATTCCATACCTTTCAAAATTAATAATTTAACATTTTTTTGGTCTGAACCATCATCAAGTTTTTCTTTTGGTGGGTGAACTTGCTATTTTTTAAAAATAATTTGTTTCCACTTTTGGTGTTCCCTCATTATCTCCTTGTTGCATATAAGGCCAAAAACAGGCCATAAAATTAGACCACTTGAAAACTATGGACACTACTTTCTTTTATAAACATATGGCATTATCTTATACACATAATTATGACTAAAATGGGAACTTAAAAACTAAACGAGACAGAGATTGGCAAACCCACATGTCCCAACTTATTGTCATCTCTATCGGTCACCACCACAGAACTTAACAACTACAACCCTAAAAGTTGAGATCATAATTAAATAGGGTCTTTTATATTGTAGTAAATCTCCTAGTTACTGAAACTAATGGTTTATATGTCAAAGTAAAAAACATGGAGGACCTTATTGTGAAAATCCCAATTTTCTACATTTGAAAGTAAATAATTCTAAAAGTACCATAAACACAATTTACTGTCAAACCCATTGAAGATAAATTTATTTATCAACTCCTCATTATCCTTTCAATTATTTCAATATCACACTCTAATTCCTACAAAGAAAGATTCAAATCTAACTCAGTATTATTACCTTCCTTCTCACCTTCTGTTTTTTCCTTTTCTTGCCTTGTAGAAGAAGAACCCAGTTGCTGATTCTCACCAAGAAAATTATTTTTAGCAATAATAATATTATTAATATCACCTTCCATGAAATCTTCTGGTTGAAAAGTTGGATTCCATGTTGCTGAAACCCTAGCTGCTGCTTTTTCTTCCTCCATTTTTTTCTTATTCTCTTCTGCTAACCCTGTACTGTTTCTCAACCGATCATGCATTTCTTTTGTGTTTCTGATCAAAGCAAAGAATTGCTCCATCTTCTCTTCGTCATTTTCTTGTTCTTGCTTCTCATTCTGCACCTTCCTTTTGTTCTTTCTGTTAATATTGTTGTTGTTGTTATTCTCCATGGCATGTGCACAAACTGAGAAAGAAAAAGAAAGTGAGAGAAAAATCTTGAGTTCAAAAACTGAAAGACTTCTAAATGTTTTGGAGTGCTTGGTGCTTAATGATATATCACATTACTATTCATGCAATAAATATATACCTAAATGCACATTGGATAATAACATTGGACCCCTTGGGGATTTCTAAATTATTGTCTACTTGCATAAAATAAATAGGCACTCTTATGTAAGGGTAGTAAATGAATAAACGAATCGAATACTAATCAAATTAAAAGAATGAGAAAAAAATCTAGAGTTAAAAATTGAAACTCTTTTAAATATTTTTGAGTGCTTGGTGCTTAATGATATATCAAATTATTAAATGCACATACTATGTGCTCATGCAATAAATATATACCTAAATTCATATGGGATAATAACATTGGACCCCATGGGGATTTCTAAATAATTGTCTACTTGCATCAAAATAAATAGGTACTAAACTAATTTGGGCTCTTATGTAAGGGTGGCAAATGAATAAACGAATCGAATACTAAATGAATCAAATTAAAATATGATAAATTTAAATTTGATTCATTAATAAATTAATCATGATATTATGATTCGTATTCGATTTATTTAATAAACGAATATTCATATTCGATTCGATTCTTGGATTTGTTTAATTTCGTTTAATATTTTATAATTATATATCAATATTCAAAAATTATTCAAAAATAATACAAATTTATCATCATAGCAATATTCAAAATTTTTGATTCATTTAATAAATAGATAAATGAGACAAAATTCGTACTCGATTCATTTAATCGAATTGATCAAATTATTAAATGAAATATTTTTTATAAATACATATTCGCTTTAATCGAATCGAGTAAACAAATATTGACATAAATTATCACTCCTACGTTTATGATATTGAATTTTGACCGTTACAATATAAGAGTTTGTAATTTACAATAAAAAATAAATGTTAATTGGATAAATGTACTAGTAGAATCTCTTGAATAGTGTTAGAATATATGCCCTAAAATCTGTCGTGGATGTCATGGTTTAAGGCGTAATATTTTATAATATAATTTATTATTTATTAATAAAAAAGACATGTTTTCTACACATTGTTACATCCATATTTTATGTGTATGTTCTGAGATATTATATTATATGGATATCGTTAATCCAAAAGATACTTATAATTATGAGAGTCAACGATATTTTTACGAATAAATCTCAAATTAAGTTCTTGGTAAAATGTGATTATTATACAAGACAATAATACATCACTCGACTAATATTGTTCAATGTCGCCTAAATTGACATTTGATGTTAATAGAGTGGATGATGAGACTCATATCATAAGGACACTGACAATAGATATCTTCATTAGTGGAATGAAATATCGAACACGACCACAGAAGCGTAAGATCACATGGTAATATTATCTAAGGTCATTGATCTTCGTAATAATACATTAGTGTCGTTATATCCTCTGACCTGAGATCATATGTTGACTTGTAAGATAGTACTCATGGTTTACTAATATATCATCATTCGACTAGCAATGTCCTTTGAATAAATACTAGATGGTCTTGAGGTAATAACGTATGAAGTAATGTGTGCTTCGAAAAGGGATCCGATAGTTTTAATAATAGAAGCTTGAGATGTTCCAAGGAAACTCAAAGATGTGGATACAAGTTTTTGGCCAAAGCAGTCGATATCTTAGAAATATCAAATCCACGAGATTGAGTTTTGAAATATATCGAGTAGTAAGGATTTGACCTAACCATGATCCCAAACTCGATAATGAACATAAACATCTGAATGAATGAGATGGCATGCTCGATGTATATTCTAACATGTTCATATGTTTTCCCACTTCATTCATTGACTAGAGGCCATGAAATGCTGCTAGGCGTTTACCCATGATCTGTGAGATATCATAAAGATAAAATATTAAAAAGTTAATATCATCTCACTGCTACTTGATAATGAACTTAAGACGGTTGCACAAATATACTTCTCGTCAATGTTACAAATTCAATGATGTTTATTAAAAGTTAATAAATGATTATTTTGACAATTAATATGAAAATTAGATTTTCGATTCAAATAAGATTTTCTAATAAGATTAGGACATTCAGAATATTTCAGAAATATTAATTTAATTAATAAATTCGAAATATAAATTTATATTTATTTGTTTAAATAAATATTTGATATTTATATTAAAAAAATAATAAAATAAATGTAATTTTAATTAATTATTAATTAAAACTAAGTAAGTTAAAATTAATTAATAGTTAATTAATTATTGGGCCAAAATAATATTTAATCTATTAGGCCTTAATTTAGTGGCCTAACACCTTAATTAATTAGAGTCCTAATATAAATTAAATAGGGAAATCTTATTTAATAAATAATTATTATTTAATTAAAATTAAGTTTCCTGATTTAATTTGGAAAGTGTCTTAAAGAGACTAAATCTGATTTAAAAAGATATTGTATTAACCTTTATTGTATTGGGATACAAACAAGGCAATCCCAACTCTATAAATAGAAGAAAAATTATGCCAAAGGGTGTATCATTCTCCCATGGCTGAATCTTGTGCGCTCTGACTATTTCTTTGGTTGTTCCAAGTTTGCTCTAAGATTAAATCAAAGAAATTTTATTACTTTGAACCCTAATCTAAGACTTCAAACATAATAGAAAGAAAATATATTTTCTTAGTTCTCAAAAGTGGGAGCGATTTGTTCGTGGACGAGTTCTAGTGTGCCAACTAGAGGTGCAACGCTTGGTGTGCTACTATAAGGGAAAACTCAAGAAGGAAATTCAAGAAGGCTCTAGAAAATGATAAGCATATTAAGGTATGATTACTTTATCGTTGGGTTTTCTTTATGTTGATAAATAAAATTATTCGCATGCATGTTTAAAATTAATAGAGATTAATTTTATTAGTATATTTATTTACATCAACGACGATATAACCACGATCCTTAAAATGATTATGGAAGAAAATTTTAAATTTCAGTCACATGGATGCTTCTGCGCTAACCCCAAAATCTTACAGTGGTATCAGTAGCTTTGGGATTATGTCGTTTTGATAAAATAAATCAAAACATATATTTGAGATCTTATAAAGCACTCTCCCATCAGACTATTATTTTATGTGGATAAAATTATTGTTTCTAGCTGAATTTTTTTTATGGTGATACTAGACATAGGGAATAACAACTCTGTAAAATTATAACTCAATCAAAATTCGCAAAGGTCAAGTTTTTAGCGAAAAATCACAGCGGACAGAACCTGAAAAATCAAGTGAAGAGTTTCTAACCTCTCTATGTCGCGATGCGCTCCCCAGCTCAACGCGACGCAAACGTAGCATCACGACGTGTGCCATAACAAGTCACGACGTGCGCATGAGAAAGGCCCCCTCTCGTGTTATTCTACCATAGGGAATAATTTGTAAAAATTCTAAAAGTTTTAAGGCTTTATTATAAATACCCAAAAGTTCAAGGGTCAAACTGTAATTTCTGAAATTATAAATTTTGTAAAATTTCAGGATTTTATTTTGAGTAAAATTGGAATTCTTATTCCATTAAAAGTTATTTTTGTAAAGAATCCTAATGAAATTTAAGGAGTTAAACCAAAATTGGAGAAATAAATTAATTAAAAATCATTAACTAATTCACCACGCTGATCCTAATACAATTTTGATTAATTCTTTTAATGATTCAATATGATGAAAATATTAATTGATAAATAATCAAAGTGTAAAATTTTAAAAGTTTCAAGATTAGTATATGATTTTCTAGCCATGAAAGCTTAAGACCTTCTCAAATAAAGATGTATAAAATAGAACTATGTCACCAAAGCAATAAGAGCTTAAGAAGGTATGGACTTAATTAGTGGTTACTCCAGACCCCCCTCATCTTCTGGGAGTTTTCTATAGTCACTAAAATGTGAAAGATTATCTTAAACCAAATGGAACAATTTTATTAAATGTTAATAAAATATTATGATCCCCTCGTCTATAGCCAAAAATAAAATTATGTAAAGTGTGCTTTTGCACGATGTTCAATGAAAGTATAAGATATAAAAATATCAAGATGCACTAAAAAAAAGTACCTAAATCCATATAAAGATATGAATAATTAGTTAATCCCCACGATTGAACATCAAGCCTTAACCTTCCAACATGATCAAGTAGGCCACTAAATATATGTTGGCAATCCCAAAATCCATTAGGTGAAGAACCATAATATTTTTAAGTATTATTTGACTTGTTATTCTATGTAGCCTAATGATTGTGAACACAAAACCCATTAGGTGGGGGCCAATCACATGTGTTACGTGATGAAATATGTTGGGCATGGCTTAACTAGTGAAAATGTCAAAATCCATTAGGTGAGACATTGTTTACTAGAGGTGGAAGGTCGAGCCTTATACAGAGATACAAAATAAATGGAGTTTTGACTCATTGAAGATGAAGTGTTAAAACCCATTAGGTGAGGCATGACATTAACAGTGAGAATTCGACATCCCACTAGAAATATATCCAATAATATTTCTGTCTACCACATATGGGAGTGTGGAATTCGAATAAATTAGAGGGAATTATTTAAAATATCTTAAACTTTGGTAAAAACTTATTACAAAATTAATAATAAACTATTATTTTCAATAGAATACGTGATACAAATGAGCCATAATTCTTGACAAAGACAAACTCACTGGCCCAAATTTTCTGGATTTGCTTCGTAAGCTCAAGATTGTCTTGGATTACAAGCGTCTCTACTATGTTCTCAATGTGATAGATCCTGATTCTATTGATGATGATACCCATACTCAAAAGGTTGTTGTTTATCACAAGTGGAAAAACGATGAGCTCAAGGTAAGAAGCTACTTCAAAACCTCTCTAAGCTCAGCTTTGCAAGTGAAATACAAACAATTTGACTTATCGATGGAAATCATGGAAGACCTACAAGAGTTGTTGTTTTATAAATAGAAGCAAAATTCGGCTAAGGGGTGTAACCTTCTCCCTTGGGCGAGACTTGTGTTCTCTCACTCTCTCTTTGATTGTTCCAAATTTGCTCTAAGATTAAATCAAACAAAGTTTATTTTTTTGATCCCTAATCTAAGGCTTCAAAAATTCTAGAGAGAAAATTTATTTTCTTTGTTGACGGCTGATTTTGGTCTCAGGGGCAATATGAGAATATTACTCCGAGACAATCCTCCATCAATAGTGAATTTGTTTGGTTATGGGGGACCAAAAGTAAATTTAGCAAAAGACAGATAATACGCCTATCGACAAAGAGATTTAACGTGCTTCGGGATCTTGGTCCGACCTACGTCTACGGGCACAAAAAAGATGATACTTTTATTACTCAAACACACTTCTCGGCTTTGCCTCTGGTTTTTTACAAGTCTGATGGTAATGATTTTGATCTTGATATTGATTCTCCCCCCTTCTACACTCACTCTACCCTCCTATTTATAATGGTGAAGAAATCAGATTCCTATTTGTACAAGAATTCCCAGTTGGAGATGGTTTCCTTTTCCTTTAAGGATTCCTAGTCAAAAACTACATTTACTTCCTTTATCATACTAGGACATTGACTTACTAGTTTACCCCATGAAAGTAGGATAACTTTTTATATTATCTTGTATGGATAGAATGACTTATCTTCCCGAACATGTCTTGCCTTATGCTTGGTTTTCACGAGGTCGGTCTTCATGTGGTCGGTCATAATAGTCTTTTGTACTGAGAATGCTGCTGTCGACCTGATAATTGCCTGGTCATCTTGAACTCAAGTGCTCGGTCACTAACCGTAAAGTTCCCGGCCCCTTACTGTTTAACTCTTTAGTGGTGGGGTCGGCATTAATAATCTTGACTGAGAAGTGAATTACCTTTTTTACCCATGTCGTGCTGTTTTAAATAACATAGTGCCTAAAAACACCATCAACATCTGTCCCCTAGTTCTCGGTTCCAACGAGTATGCAAGTTGGTGCCGGGAACTATATAAAGAGTGGTGTGCTGATCGCTTTGCTGGTGTTCGCTCCAGAAATCACAGAGAAATTGCCTTCGCCATCAACTAAGTCTTCTGTTTCTATCTTCATATCCTCGGTTATTGGAGATGCTGACCCTATTCAGAATGATTCTCCACCTCGAAGCAAATTGCTTACTTGGGTCGCTCCATCAGGAGATGAAGTCCTCTTGTTGTCCAAGCTAAAAATGACTCCTCCTCTGTATATTTGTACCAGAGATTTGGAGGTCCTGACCCCTGACTGATCCAATCTCGATTGTGAGGAGAAAATTTTGCCTCTGAGCTAACGATGATGTGCTCGGTGGCATGTGATCCTGTCTCGAGCTGTGAGAGATGCTTGGACCTGGGGGAATGTTTCGTCTCCAGTCCGAAGGGCTCATTCGGTGAGACCTAACCCGACCCCGAGCTAAGAAAGACACTTGGACCTGGGGGAATTTTACGTCCCCAGTCCAAAGGGCTGACTCGGTGGGACGTACCCCGACCCCGAGCTGAGAAAGACATTTGGACCTGGGGGAATGTTACGTCCCCAGTACCAAGAGGTAGACTCGGTGGGACGTAACCCGACCCCGAATGAAGAGAGGCACTTGGACCTGGGGGAATGTTACGTTCCCAGTCCGAATGGTTGATACGGTGGGACGTAACCCGACCCCGAATGAAGAGAGGCACTTGGACTTGGGGGAATGTTACGTCCCCAGTCCGAATGGCTGATTCGGTGGGACGTAACCCGACCCCGAATGAAGAAAGGCACTTGGACCTGGGGGAATGTTACGTCCCCAGTCGAAGGGCTGATTCGGTGGGACGTAACCCGACCCCGAATGAAGAAAGGAACTTGGACCTGGGGGAATGTTACGTCCCCAGTCTGAATGGCTGACTCGGTGGGACGTACCCAGACCCCGAGCTGAGAAAGGCACTTGGACCTGGGGGAATGTTACGTCCCCAGTCCCAAGAGGTAGACTCGGTGGGACGTAACCCGACCCCGAATGAAGAGAGGCACTTGGACCTGGGGGAATGTTACGTTCCAGTACGAAAGGCTGATTCGGTGGGACGTAACCCGACCCGAAGAAGAGAGAGGCACTTGGACCTGGGGGAATGTTATGTCCTCAGTCCGAATGGCTGATTCGGTGGGACGTAACCCGACCCCGAATGAAGAGAGGCACTTGGACCTTGGGGATGAATTTACGTCCCCAGTCCGAAGGGCTGACTCGGTGGGACGTACCCAGACCCTGAGCTGAGAAAGGCACTTGGACCTGGGGGAATGTTACGTCCCCAGTCCCAAGAGGTAGACTCGGTGGGACGTAACCCGACCCCGAATGAATAGAGGCACTTGGACCTGGGGGAATGTTACGTCCCCAGTCCGAAGGGCTGATTCGGTGGGACGTAACCCGACCCCGAATGAAGAGAGGCACTTGGACCTGGTGGAATGTTACGTCCCCAGTCCGAAGGGCTGACTCGGTGGGATATACCCAGACCCCGAGCTGAGAAAGGCACTTGGACCTGGGGGAATGTTACGTCCCCAGTCCCAAGAGGTAGACTCGGTGGGACGTAACCCAACCCCGAATGAAGAGAGACACTTGGACCTGGGGGAATGTTACGTTCCCAGTCCGAATGGCTGATTCGGTGGACGTAACCCGACCCCGAATGAAGAGAGGCACTTGAACCTGGGGGAATGTTACGTCCCCAGTCCGAATGGCTGATTCGGTGGGACGTACCCCGACCCCGAATGAAGAGAGGCACTTGGACCTGGGGGAATGTTACGTCCCCAGTCCGAAGGGCTGATTCGGTGGGACGTAACCCGACCCCGAATGAATAGAGGCACTTGGACCTGGGGGAATGTTACGTCCCAAGTCTGAATGGCTGACTCGGTGGGACGTACCCCGACCCCGAGCTGAGAAAGGCACTTGGAACTGGGGGAATGTTACGTCCCCAGTCCGAAAGGCTGACTCGGTGGGACGTACCCCGACCCCGAGCTGAGAAAGATACTTGGACCTGGGGGAATGTTACGTCCCCAGTCCGAAATGCTGACTCGGTGGGACGTAGCCCGACCCCGAGCTGAGAAGAGCACTTGGACCTGGGGGAATGTTACGTCCCCAGTCCAAAGAGGTAGACTCGGTGGGACGTAACCCGACCCCGAGTCGAATAACTAAGTGGCCTCGGCGGAACGAATCCAGCCCCGAGCCGAATAATCAAGTGGCCTCGACGGAATGAACTTCAGCCCCGAGCCGAATAACCAAGTGGCCTGGGCGAAACGAAATCCAGCCCCGAGTCGAATAACCAAGTGGCACACATAGGCCTCGGCGGAATAAATCCAGCCCCGAGCCTACACCACGAAACCTCGGCGGAACGAATCCAGCCCCGAGTCGATTAATCTAGTGGCCTTGGCGGAACGAATCCAGCCCCGAGCCGATTAATTAGGTGGCCTCGGCGGAACGAATCCAGCCCCGAGCC
>SKCR01036112.1:0-80158 GCA_019454045.1 Zanthoxylum bungeanum
TTAACATAGTGATAAAATATAATTGAATTATATTCCGTTATATTTTATATTCCTCAATTTATAAATAATTACATAAAAATTGTGGCTCAAATTTTGTTATTTCGCCATCCCAAGATCCATTGTCCATATACAAGTGGAATGACCCAAAATTTCATATTCGGTTTGAATCCTGGTGATGCTAATAGAAGATGCGGAAAAAAATGCTGTCATTTGGCTAATAAATTAGAGATGTTCAATAAAACAATCTCTACTTCTATATATCGACGTTTCTCTTTTTCAAATATTCGGGATCTTCCTTGTTTCGTTTTCATTCCTCTGTTTTCTTCTCCTCCTCTTTTCCACGTTTTTTTGGAAACGTTAAAAAATCGATTATCAAATCACCTGATTTTAGCTTAAATAAAATATGTACAAATTTCGACTGTTCCAGACTCATACAAAAAACGCAATCTCTGCATTTGAATACAGGATCTGAAAATCAGATCATAAAATCTTGTACCATCAAATCACACCCTTCAAGTGCAATAATTGTTGATAAAGTGTAAACATATAGAACAACAAAATTCTGAATAATTATAATTTAAATTTATTAATTAAAATATGGAAAACGAATAGGTTTGACAACTTTTTTTCACTACAAACTCTAATTAATGTGAAATTATCAAACCATGGTAATTCGAAATATTAAAATAGTTGATTATCCTAAAATAAGAAACGAAAATAATATTAAAATCTTATTCCTAATTAAAAGAAATAAATTCAAAAGAATTTCGAAAATAGAAAATGAAACTTCAAAATGCAATTAGAGACCTGTTGTGGATGCTGGATTTCGGCCGATGTCATAATTAGAATTTGTAGGTTTTGGTCACTAGCGATCCTGCAAAACAAAGGTAGAGTGAGCAAAAATAGACTACCCCACCGGTGTGGTGGGTGCCGAGGTGGGCACTCCGACGCTCAAGTCAGTAGTATGAAATGAGCAGTAAACAAGTAAAATGTGAAAGTAGACTCGTTATTACCTTATCATTTTTTGGGTTTGCGTGGCCGTGAGGGGCGGTGACACAGTGTTGGGATGGTATGCCCCTTAGAGGTTACATGTGATGTAAACGGCTTCATGTGTTTATAAACTTAAAGATGCATGATATTCATTTATCCAACCGCTTTGTCCTACAATATCGCATATTATATCTCTTCAATAAATACCGCGTAGATTACTTATGTACATTCGACTTGGTGTATGAACGTCACTGCCCCAGAGGATCTTAAGACTGAAGTTAGTAACCTAAATCGTTCCATAGAGAGCAAACAAACCGGGTACTTTGTTTGGGGGTTTATCTATAGGATGCGGTCCATTCTATATTTAGATGACGACTTTAATCCGGATCGTCCATGGAGAGACATGGCGAATGGACCTTATACCTGTATGTGATCATAATGACTGGGCCTAGATAGAAATGACATTCTTATAATATCCGTTAAACAAAGAAAGTCATTTCGATCTACTTGATGGTCATATATGGATTGATTTAATCCTGAGTATATACTACAAACTCTGCATGACGGGTTGTGTCTTTTGATTACAAAGGTGAGGTTGGTGTGTTGCAATCCCAACCAATAACTATGTACTTTGGGGACATAGTCTGTTATGTAGTTGGGAACGTTTTACATAGACATGGAATTCACTCATTCTTACGAGAAGTAGATGAGTATCTTTCTTAAGGGTTGATTCGTACTTGAACGGTTTGAGCGCTCAAGTTTTTCTATTACGAATAGAAAGAGAATATTCATAACAGTTATGAATAATCGTTCATTAGAGAATCAATGGTATTTAAGGTAAAAAATATTAGAAGGGTATAACGGACATTATGACCCGGCTCTAATTACGAGATATTCATGAAGGATCAATTCATATGCAATGACTATATCGGTGGACACCGACTTTGTTCGGCCTTATATTTCATCTACGACGACGAGAGTGCAACTTCGGGTTCTTAGTGGAATAACTCGGAGTTAATAATTCGATATTTAATTAAGAGCTTAATTAAATATTTCGAGATTATTGGAGCTCAGAACCGTAGGTCCATTGGTCCCCATGCTAGCTCGATTTACTATAGCGGAGCTAATATAATTGGATGGTCCAATTATATACTCACAAAAGGAATAAATATTAATAATATGATTAATAATTATTATATCACACATGAGACTTTATATTAAAAGTTAATATAAAGTATTAATAATTATATATGATAATTATTAAATTAGAACATTAAATTATATATATGATATAATTTAATAAGGCTAAGAATTATTACCAAGGTAGGATTCCTTATTGGATAAGGAATATGATTTGTTTGTTTTGGAAACAAAATCAAATCCTAATTGTCCCCTACTTGGCCGAATTTTTGGAGTCATATTAGGGATATGATTTGTTTGTTTTGGAAACAAAAATCAAATCCAAATTAAATCCCCCTTGGCCGAAAATTTGGAGTCCTTAAAGGAGTAAGATTTGTTTATTTTGGAAGCAAAATCAAACAAGGAATCCTACCCCACCCTGGCCGAAATTTGACTATATTGGGAGACTAGTGGTTGATTTGTTTTATGAAACGAATTAACCATAAGTATAAAAGAAAAATTATGATTTAATTTTTCAGATCCAAGAAATTAAAAAAACTCTAGCCTCCATCTCCTTCTCCAAGCTCTCAAGAGTTGAGAATTCTTTTGGTGTGTGTGATTATTCTCTAAACCGTTTAGAGATTAATTTGTGAGTGTAGCCCACACTACCCTCCGTTAGTATCGAGACATAGTTCGAAAGACCTCGTGACGTTGAAAAGACTCTTCTAACCCTCACTACAAGTCACAGCAGTGGGCAATTTCTCAGCCCACTGTCGCACGCATCATCATCCCCAGGGAGCTCGGTTTTGTTTGGTTTTCATTCGGGATTTTGGAAAACACTTTGGGATAATTTTAGGGCTGTGTTAGGATTGATTTTTGCTGAAAAATCAGATCTGAATTTGACCAGAAAGTTGCGCAAAACTGAACAGAAAATAAGTGCAGTTCGCGCGCGTATCGGGTCCAAAACAGTCCGCTATTTCACTGCAGTTTGAGGGGCTGTTCGGTGACTGTTTCGGGGCTATTCCGGAGCTGAAAGTTTGTCCAAAACATCAGTGAAATCACTGGTAAGGTTCGGCCACCAAAGAAGGGAAGCATAAAAAATTTTCAAGTTCGGTCCGTGAGCCTAATCGCTCCCGCTGCGCGAGGGAAAGCGTTTCCTACAATTGGCATCAAGAGCGAGGTTGAAAAGTGCTCTTAACCCTTCACTTTTCATTTAAAGTTTCTGTTTTAATATATTTATATGAGTTATAAATATGATATGCATGTTTAGATGAGTGGGCACATTGTGATATTCATGTGATGAATGATTTTTGTTATTTCATGTGATGAATGGATTTTGCATTGGTCGTAAATTTTTCTGGCTCTTATTTTTATAGTTGGTTTTGGTTTTGGGATGTAAAGTCATAAGGTCATTGTTTATATTTGTTGTAATTTTAATTTTCAATGTAAAGTTTCAATTCTTTGTAATTTGGAGCACCGAAGTCGCAAAGAGAGCCAACACCACTTTGGAGCGGGATTTGAAGGCCAGGGAATGCCTTGGTGAATCTATTGTACTAATTAGATTAGTATAGGAAAAATAAGAGCCTGGTCAATGCAAAATAATTTTTTATTATGTTATATGTATGTCTATTTCGAATTGTTTGAATAACATGTCATATAGCCTAGGGTGCCCACTCGTGCATTTTACTTGCCATAACATGTCATAGATGCATTATCATTATAGACATAAAATTATGATTTTATGTAATTTAAAATGTTTAAGTTAGAAAATGATATGCATTGAAATCATTAATTAGATTAATGGGATTAAGTGTCTAAAACTTGAATTCTAAAATATTGGACTTATTTGGTGCATAATAAATTCCATTGGTATATAGGATGGAAACCCGGATATAAATTCCATAGCCGATTCCGTATGGATGGAAATGTGGTCTGCAATTGGGATACAATTCCACGTACCATTGGATTTTATGACCATTAAGATTTATTAAAATGTTTAATTAAAATTTTGACCATTTAGAATTCCATGATTTTAGACTTTTAAGTGCCTAATATTTTAAGGGTTAAAATATTGTAGCTCACTTATACCACTTTAATTAAATTAGTTTAATAGAGTAAAATGTTAGTAGAGTCTAAATAGGATATTAGTGACACAATTTTAATAGTTAAAATTGATTAGCTCACTTATGACAAACTAGTGTAAATAAATTATGTTTTAGCCACCATAAGTTTATCCACACTAGTTAAAATAAAATATTAGATATTTTAGATAGAAACCTTAATATTTAAAATAGTGAGTGGGAGAGGGATATACGACAGTACATCCCACGATCTCCGTTGTTAGTCCAAAAACGTGAGATTCAAAAGGCGCCTCGAGACGGCTTTGTTTTTGTCCCCCTACGGATGATGTCCATTTTGGGTCAATATCCAGTTTGGGTTCCGAGAGGATAGGGATTCTAGATGTGTCTTGTGACCTGACCTACCCTACGGCGGCACTTCACTTGTTAAGTCAAAGAATCCCGAAACGGCGGGTTACACTCACAAATGAATAATTAATTGTTAATAAAATTCCTTGAACAAATTAAACGGTAGTTGTTTAATATAAGAATAAGAGTTATCCCCGCATATATTGAAACAACTGAGATTGTCTCAATCCATCATGCGAGTACTTGACCTACCCTACGGCGGCACTTACTTGTGGGATGATGGATCTCCGTGGCATAGTAATTCTTTTAGTTTTATTCTTATTCTTATTCATGGTTCATGCATCATGTTTAATTTTATGCCAAAATTCTTTGATGATTTAATATGCGATTAATGAATGTTAAATGCATGTTTATTTTATTTTCAGCCATGGTTTCTTCAATTATTTCCATTCTCTCAAATGATAAGTTGACCGGAGAAAATTATGTAAAATGGAAAAGTAACATGAACGCTATCCTGGTCTGTGAAGACCTAAAGTTTGTCCTAACGGATGAACGTCATCCTGAGCCGGCCAAAAATACCGGCCAAGCTGTGCGCGATACCTATCAGAAATGGGTTGCAGCAAATGAGAAAGCCCGCTGCTATTTGCTAGCAGGGATGTCTGAGGTTCTTGCTGCAAAGCATGAACTATGGCTCTAGCATCACAGATGATGGAGTCATTGCATGGCATGTTTGGGCAACCTTTGAGCGTCAACGCCATGAGGCCATGGTCTCAGCGATGACTGCTAGGATGAAGGATGAGACATCAGTCCGAGAGCATGTCTTAAGGATGATGACTTATCTCAATACTGCTGAAACCCATGGAGCTCGTATTGACGAGCGTAGCCAGGTGACCATGATCATGGAAACTCTTCCGAAGAGTTTCTTGCAGTTTAAGAGCAACTATGTTATGAACAAGTTGACTTTTACTTTGACCTAACTGATAAATGAGCTCACCCATTACGAGTCCATGCTGGTGGATCCTCGTAAATCCAGTGCAGAGGCAAATGTTGCCGAATCTTCTAAATCTGCAAAGAAGAAGAAGAAAGGCACTGGAAAGGCTAAAGGTAAAGCCATGAAAAAGAAGAACAAGAAAGGCTCCAAGGATTCCAAGCCCAAGGGAAAATGTTTCCATTGCGACAAGAATGGGCATTGGAAAAGGAACTGTCCTAAATACCTTGCCGAGCTAAATGAGAAAAATGAAACAACTACTTGATTTATGGAGGGACCTTGCTGAAGGTGACTACACCATGAGAATTGGGACAGGGGATGCCGTTTCAGCAAGAGCAGTGAGGGTTTCTAGTTTAAGTTTTATTAATAATAGTTATTTAAATTTGAACGATGTGTTATTCATTCCTGGTTTCCGCAGGAATCTGATTTCTGTTTCTAGACTTATGGATGATGGTTATTCTATTTCTTTTAATAGCAATTTGGTTATTATTAGTAGAAATGGATTGACTATATGCACAGGAAACTTAGAAAATAACTTGTATGTGTTAAGACCGTTAACGCATAAGTCACTGCTCAACACTGAAATGTTTAAGGTTGAAAAACCAAAAACGAAACGGCAAAAGATTTCTCACGATGACACATATCTATGGCATCTTAGACTTGGTCACATCAACCTTGACCGAATAAATAGATTAATAAAGGACAGAGCCTTAAACCAGTTAAAGCTCGGGACTTTACCAGTTTGTGAGTCATGTCTAGAAGGAAAAATGACCAAGAGACCTTTTACTGGAAAATGTATAAGAGCCAATCAACCACTAGAGCTAATACATTCGGACATTTACGGACCGATGAATGTAAAAGCCCGAGGTGGTTATGAATACTTCTTCACATTCATTGACGATTATTCAAGATATGGGTATGTCTACCTAATGCATCACAAATCAGATACCTTTGAAAAGTTCAAAGAGTATCGTGCTGAGGTTGAGAACCAATTAGGTAAGACAATCAAAACTCTACGATCGGATCTTGGAGGAGAATACCTCGACAGAGACTTCGAGGAATTCTTAGTTGAGCACGGGATAATATCCCAGCTCACAGCACCTGGAACACCACAACAAAATGGTGTTGCAGAAAGGAGAAATCGAACCCTACTAGACATGATGAGATCTATGTTTAGTTATAGCTCACTACCTAGTTCATTCTGGGGATATGCACTGCAAACCGCAATGTATATCCTTAATGTAGTTCCATCTAAGTCTATTCCTAAGACTCCCTTAGAGTTGTGGAATGGTCATAAAGCTAGTTTACGACATTTCCGCATATGGGGGTGTCCAGCACATATGCTGAAGAATAAGCTGGAACCACGTTCTCAGGTATGCCTATTTGTAGGATACCCGAAGGAAACTAGGGGAGGATTCTTCTACAGTCCCGATGATAACAAAGTATTTGTATCGATAAATGCTACGTTTCTAGAGGAGGACTACATGAGGGAGTTCAAACCTCGTAGTAAAATGTTACTCGAGGAGTTACTTACTGGTTCGACCAGCGCGCCATCGTCAACAAAAGTTGACAAATACATAGCACATTCGACATCTGATAGTCAGATACTTCCAAGTCAGAATGATCTACCACCCAGACGTAGTGGGAGGGTTGTACGATAACCTGATCGCTACTTAGGGGTTAGAGAGGCACAAGTTGTCGCCTCCAGCGATGGTGTAGATGATCCATTGACCTATAGTAGTGCAATGGATGATCCTGACAAAGAAGAATGGCTCAAAGCCATGAACCTGGAGATGAAGTCGATGTACTCCAACTCAGTCTGGGAACTTGTAGACCAACCTGATAGAGTGAAGCCCATAGGTTGAAAGTGGATCTACAAGAGGAAGAGGGGATCAGATGGGAAGGTACGGACCTTCAAAGCTAGACTAGTGGCCAATGGTTATACCCAGAAAGAGGGAGTTGACTATGGGGAAACTTTCTCGCCAGTAGCTATGCTAAAATCCATCCGCACTCTTCTATCCATAGCCGCATATTATGACTATGAAATCTGGCAAATGGACATCAAGACTGCATTCTTGAATGTCAATCTTGATGAAAGTATCTATATGATACAACCAGAAGGGTTCACCGCCCAAGGTCAAGAGCAAAAAGTTTACAAACTGCAAAGGTCCATTTATGGACTCAAGAAGGCATCTCGATCTTGGAATATAAGATTTGATACTACGATCAAGTCTTATAATTTTGAGCAAAATGTTGATGAGCCTTGTGTATACAAGCGCGTCATTGACGGGAATGTGGTTTTTCTTGTCTTATACGTTGATGACATCTTACTCATTGGGAATGATGTAAGAATATTATCAGACGTTAAAACCTGGCTAGCTGAGCAATTCCAAATGAAAGATTTGGGAAATGCAAGTTATGTTCTTGGGATCCAGATACTTCGAGATCGCAAGAAACGACTATTAGCTATGTCTCAGGCATCATACATTGACAAGATTCTTGTATGATTCGGGATGCAGAATTCCAAGAAAGGAAATCTGCCTTATCGGCATGGAATTCATTTGTCGAAGGAACAGTCTCCTAAGACACCTCAAGTCGTTGAGGAAATGAGACATATCTCATACGCCTCAGCAGTTGGTAGTCTCATGTATGCCATGTTATGCACGAGACCAGACATCTGTTTTGCAGTGGAGAGTAGTCAATAGGTTTCAGTCAAATCCGGGATTGGATCACTGGGTGGCTGTGAAACACATTCTCAAATATTAAAGAGAACGAGAGATTATATGCTAGTATATTCTGGAGAGGATATGATCCTAAGAGGATATACAGATTCTGATTTTCAGACAGATGTCGATTCCAGGAAATCAACATCTGGATCAGTGTTCACCCTAAGTGGTGGGGCTATTGTTGGCGGAGTATAAAGCAATCTTGCATTGCCGACTCCACCATGGAGGCTGAATATGTAGCGGCTTGTGAAGCAGCTAAAGAAGCAGTCTGGCTCCGTAAATTCTTGGGAGATCTGGAAGTTGTTCCAGATATGGATAAACCACTCACCCTCTATTGCGATAATAGTGGAGTAGTGGCAAACTCCAAAGAACCAAGAAGCCATAAGAGGGGAAATCATATAGAGAGGAAATATCATCTCATCATGGAGATAGTGCAGAGAGGCGACGTTACCGTCACAAAGATTGCATTCGTAGAGAACCTTGTTGATCCGTTTACAAAGACCTTGCCAGCTAAAGTGTTTGATGGTCACCTAGATGGTCTAGGTTTGCGAGACATGTCCCATTTTCTCTAGTGCAAGTGGGAGATTGTTGGGATGTATGCCCTAGAGCTACATGTGATGTAAACGACTTCATGTGTTTAGAAATAAAAGGATGCATTATTCATTTATCTAATTATTTGTTCAATATCGCATATTATATATCTTCATAAATACCGTAGATTACTTATGTACCTTCAGACTTGGTGTATGAACGTCATGCACCAGAGAATTTAAGACTGAAGTTAGTAATCTTAAATAGTCCATAGAGAGCAAACAAATCGGGTACTTTGTTTGTGGTTTATCTATAGCTGCGGTCCATTCTATATTTGGATGACGATCTTAATCCGGATCGTCCATGTAGAGACATGAGAATGGAGGCAACTTATATGATATGATCATATAGGACTGGGCCTAGATAGAATTGACATTCTTATAATATCCGTTAAACAAAGAAAGTCATTTCGATCTACTTGATGGTCATATATGGATTGATTTTAATCCTGAGTATACTACGAACTCTGCATGACGGGTTGTGTCCTTTGATTTACAAAGGTGAGGTTGGTGTTGCAATCCCAACCAATAACTACGTACTTTGGGGGGCATAGTCTGTTATGTAGCTGGGAACGTTTTACATAGACATGGAATTCACTCATTCTTACGAGAAGTAGATGAGTATCTTTCTTAAGGGTTGATTCAGTACTTGAACGGTTTGAGCGCTCAAGTTTTTCTATTACGAATAGAAAGATTAATATTCATAACAGTTATGAATAAATCGTTCATTAGAGAATCAATGGTACTTAAGGTAAAAAATAATTAGAAGGGTATAACGAACATTATGACCCGGCTCTAATTACGAGATATTCGTGAATGATCAATTCGTATGCAATTACTATATCGGTGGACACCGACTTTGTTCGGCCTTATATTTCATCTACGGCGACGAGAGTGCAACTTCGGGTTTTTAGTGGAATAACCCGGAGTTAATAATTCGTAATATTTAATTAATAGCTTAATTAATATTTCGAGATTATTGGAGCTCAGAACCGTAGGTCCACTTGGTCCCCGTTCTAGCTCGATTTACTATAGCGGAGCTAATATAATTGGATTGTCCAATTATATACTCACAAAAGGAATAAATATTATTAATATGATTAATAATAATTATATCACACATGAGACTTTATATTAAAGTTAATATAAAGTATTAATAATTATATATGATCTTATTAAATTAGAACATTAAATTATATATGATATAATTTAATAAGGCTAAGGATTATTACCAAGGTAGGATTCCTTATTGGATAAGGAATATGATTTGTTTGTTTTGGAAACAAAATCAAATCCTAATTGTCCCCTACCTTGGTCGAATTTTTGGAGTCATATTAGGGATATGATTGTTTGTTTTGGAAACAAAATCAAATCCAAATTAAATCCCCTTGGCCGAAAATTTGGAGTCCTAAAGGAGTAGGATTTGTTTATTTTGGAAGCACAATCAAACAAGGAATCCTACCCCACCCTTGGCCGAAATTTGACTATATTGGGAGACTAGTGGTTGATTTGTTTTATGAAACGAATTAACCATAAGTATAAAAGAAAAATTATGATTTAATTTTTCAGATCCAAGAAATTAAAAAAAAAACCCTAGCCTCTGTCTCCTTCTACAAGCTCTCAAGAGTTGAGAATTCTTTTGGTGTGTGTGATTATTCTCTAAACCGTTTAGAGATTAATTTATGAGTGTAGCCCACACTACCCTCCGTTAGTATCGAGACATAGTTCGGAAGACCTCGTGACGTTGAAAAGACTCTTCTAACCCTCACTACAAGTCACGACAGTGGGCAATTTCTCAGCCCACTGCCGCACGCATCATCATCTCAGGGAGCTCGGTTTTGTTCGGTTTTCATTCAGGATTTTGGAAAATACTTTGGGATAATTTTAGGGCTGTGTTATGATTGATTTTTGCTGAAAAATCAGATCTGAATTTGACCAGAAAGTTGCGCAAAACTGAACAGAAAATAAGTGCAGTTCGCGCGCGTATCGGGTCCAAAAAAGTCCGCTATTTCACTGCAGTTTGAGGGGCTGTTCGGGGACTATTTCGGGGCTATTCCGGAGTTGAAAGTTTATCCAAAACATCAGTGAAATCACTGGTAAGGTTCAGCCCAAGCAAAGGAAGAGCAAAAAAAATTTTCAAGTTCGGTCCGTGAGCCTAATCCCTTCCGCTGCGCGAGGGAAAGCCTTTCATACAACAAGTGTTTAGGGAATGAGAAATTCTGAGAGCTTGTGTCAGAGAATATAGGCTTGTATGAGAATGGAGAAGCTTGAATGCCTTGTGTCTTGAATTGCGTTGCTATTTATAGATGAAAATGATCATCTTTGGCAGCTGGCATAAGTCCCACAATGCGCCTAGACACTTGATATAAAAAAGTGAGCATGTGAGAATATGCTTGTGTTAGGCAAAGTGGGAAATGTGGTTGATATAATTAAGAGATTTTGCCTAAAGCTTCTGGCTTAATTGTAATCCAATAATACTGAATTCTTTGGGCTTGGTCTTATTGGGCCTTGCATATTGTGGGTTTGAGGTGAAAAGACGGTTTTGCGCTCGACCTAATTTTGGCCCGTACAGTTTGTCTCATACTCTCTAAGTCAAAAAGTCTTTCTATTTAGAGAGTATTTCTATATATGTGTCGCATGAAACAAAACGTAAGAGCATGTGCCAACAATGCGTGGTTGTATGCATTACCTTATGTCGTCTGTGTCAATATACGGTTCAACATGGTTGCCAAAGTCTCTTATATGGTTCATGTTTGAGGAACTTGATTCGACATGATTCCATATAAGTTCCCTGGTAGACTGAACTTGAGGAAGACTTAGGACCACATGACTTGAGTCGTCTGGACCGAGAGTAGTCCATGTCTTCTATTTGACTCGACAAGAGTCTATAAGGGATGTTCCTGGTCGATTGAACCATATAAAAGTTCAGGAGTAATTTCATTCGATATTGTCGTATGAACCGTAGGAGGTTCATATCTTCAAACGACTCGACATGAGTCTTATGGGGATGTCCCTAGTTGACTGAATCAGATGAAGGTTCGAGAGTTTATTTCAAACGACATGCGTCGTCTGGACTATGAAAGTCCAAGTTTTCAATTTGATTCGACATGAATCACGGGGGATGTCCCCGGTCGACTGAACCAGATGATGGTTCATGTGTATCATTCATTCGACATTATCGTATGAACCGTAAGAAGTTCATATCTTCAAATAATTTGACGTGAGTCTATGGGGGTCGTCACTAGTCGACTGAAAAAGATGAAGTTTCAGGATTATCATTCATTCGACAATCGTCGTATGAACCATATTAGGTTTATATCTTCAAATGAATCGACGTGAGTCTATGGACTGAAATAGATGAAGTTTCAAGAGTATCATTACAAATTACATACGTCGTCTGGACTATGAAAGTCCAAGTCTTCAACTTGATTCGACATGAATCACGGGGGATGTCCCCGGTCGACTGAACCAGATAATGGTTCAGGTGTATCATTCATTCGACATTGTCATATGAACCGTAGGAAGTTCATATCTTCAAACGACTCGACGTGAGTCTATGGGGGTCGTCACCAGTCTACTTAAACAGATGAAGTTTCAGGATTATCATTCATTCGACAATCATCGTATGAACCGTAGGAGGTTCATAGCTTCAAATGACTCGGCGTGAGTCTATGAGGGATGTCCCAAGTCGACTGAAACAGATGAAGTTTCAGAAGTATCATTACAAACGACATGCGTTGTTTGGACTATGAAAGTCCAAGTCTTCAACTTAACTCGACATGAGTCGCAGGGGATGTCCCGGTCGACTGAACCAGATGATGGTTCAGGTGTATCATTCATTCGACATTGCCGTATGAACCGTAGGAAGTTTATATCTTCAAACGACTTGACGTGAGTCTATGGCGGTCTTCACCAGTCGACTGAAACAGATGAAGTTTCGGGATTATCATTCATTCGACAATCGTCGTATGAACTGTATGAGGTTCATATCTTCAAATGACTCGACGTGAGTCTATGGGGGATGTCCACAGTCGACTGAAACAGATGAAGTTTCAGGAGTATCATTACAAACGACATGCGTCGTCTGGACTATGAAAGTCCAAGTCTTCAACTTGACTCGACATGAGTCGTGGGGGATGTCACGATCGACTGAACCAGATGATGGTTCATGATTATTATTCATTCGATATTGTCGTATGAAACGTAGGAGGTTCATATCTTCAAACGACTCGACGTGAGTCTATGGGGGTCATCCCCAATCGACTGAAACAGATAAAGTTTCAGGATTATCATTCATTCGACATTATCGTATGAGATTCATATCTTCAAACGACTCGACGTGAGTCTATGGGGGTTGTCCCCAGTCGACTGAAATATATGAAGTTTTAGGAGTATCATTACAAACGACATACGTCGTCTGGACTATGAAAGTCCAAGTCTTCAACTTGACTCGACATGAATCACGAGGGATGTCCCTGATCGACTGAAATAGATGATGGTTCATGAGTACCATTCATTCGACAAGTATCGACTGAACCAGAGGAAAGTTCATTAGTACCTTTCATTCGACAAGTACCGTCTGGACCGAAGAAGTCCAGGTCTTCTACTTGATTCGACATGAGTCTATGAGGTATATCCCCGGTCGACTAAACCAGATGAAGGTTCAGGAGTACCATTCATTCGATAAATATCGACTGAACCAGAGGAAAGTTCATTAGTACCTTTCATTCGACAAGTACCGTCTGGACCGAAGAAGTCCAGGTCTTCTGCTTGATTCGACATGAGTCTATGGGGTATATCCTCAGTCGAATGAACCAAATTAAGGTTCATGAGTATCTTTCAGACGACATGTGTCGTCTGGTTAAAGGTACTGAATCAAAGTTTATTCTAGATATTGTGTCGAGTAGCTTTCCATGGAGGACGTGTCAAATTGATACCAAATGGGTACAACTCACACTTGACGTGGTGTCGATTGGCGCGATATCGAGTGGAAAATAATTTAGTGCCGTGTGTTTCATCCATGTCGTGTCGATTGGCCATGACTCTGGTATCAAACTTTCAATTGGCGTGTTATCGAGAGGAAAATATTCTAATGCCAAGCCTTCCATCCATGTGGTGTCGAGTGGTGACGACCATGGTATGAAACTTTCAATTGTCGTGAAGTCGAATGGAAAATATTCCCTTTTATCCATGTCGTGTGGAGAGGCTAGGACTTTGGTATCAAACTTTCAATTATCGTGATGTCGAGTGGATATATTCCCTTTTATCCATGTCGTGTGGAGAGGATAGGACTTTGGTATCAAACTTTCAATTGTTACGAAAGATAGTTGATTGTCAAGCCAGGTTGTAAGGATTTATGAACTCTTCTAAACGAAATTTCATTTTGGTTCCACTTCATTCGATAATACTACTCGAGGGGATTATAGGCATTTCTGTTCATTAAATAATGCCACCCTAACGCGAGTTTCGAGGCACTTTTTCGGTGGGAAAATGAGCGTCAAAATGTAGTATAAGAAGAGAGCTTATGGGTTCATTTGCTTCATTCACAAAGATCCACAAGTTGGGAGAAAGGCTTCAAGGTTCTTAAGGTATTCTTCAAAATTTCCTCGTGTTCTTCTTTACTTTGAATGTTCATAGAGTAGATTCAAATTGTTCTTAGCCAATTTAGGTTGTTTGATCTCTTGAGTCGTATGTTGTTTGGTGGAATTTTATTTGTAAATTTGAGTATGAGTTTGATCTTTAGGAAACCTACTTTTTAGAAATTATTTGTTTGTATGTTAGTCTAGAGAAATATGTCGAGTGGAGAATCCCTAGAGAGCTTAGGAGCCCAAATAGACAAATATGTAGATGTATCGTCGAGTGGGTCGAGTGAAGATAGATCTCTCAGGGACTGGTCGCGTCAACTTCTTTCCGAGGAAGGGCCAGTTACGGTATTGTCGCATGAAACTCCTATGGATGCAATACCTCTTAGGACTTTATCAATAGTGGGAGAGTCGAGTGAGACAGTTAGTACTAGTGAACCAGCAAACTTGCTAACTAAGAACCCTGTTAGTCGTATGACAGAAAGATCACTGAGGGAAATTAGGTGTAAGTATAGATTCCATAATTCTATGGAATTGAAAGTACCTTTGCCGACTTAAAGAATTGATTACATAATTCCCGGATGGATTGGGTTTTATGTACGACCGTTTGCTGATGGGCTCAGATTCCATATTCTGAGGTTAGCTTGGGAAGTTTTGGACAATTATGGGATTGCTCATTCACAGTTGATGCCAAACGCTTGGAGGATCTTGTTGTCGATTGAATGTTTGGATTTTGAGCAATGAGTGTTTTTTGAGGTGAAAGATGTAGTGTTCACATACTACCTAAATGAGCATCTAACTGAGAAAGAGAGATATACTATGTATCTTCGTCGAAAGAATGAAAAAATTGTAATGGGGCTTCCAACAAATGATATGGGAAATTGGTAGTCAGATTATTTCTTTGTGAGGGGTGAATGTGTATTTGAGTCGGCTGGAATGGGTCGTATCTCAGAGTATTGAAGTCTAATTAATGAGTATCATACCTTTTTACTTGTGATATCTTATGAATGTGAACGTCGTATGAAGCAAACAAGTTTGATTGCTTGTTCTGCAGGTCCGTTTCGAAATAGATTGTTCGACAGAACCCCTCAGATTATATCAAATACTAAAGCTCTTCTTACTCTTCCAGCCGAACAACGAGATTGGAGAATTGTCTTGGTAGAAAAGAGATTAAGGGCAACTTTAGTGTGGAAAGAAATCTTCGAATCAGAAGGTATATATACCCCTTTGGCACTTTATAAATACGTATTGGAAGTCATTTACTGTACTTGGTCGATTTGAGCATTATACGGAAATGAATTATTTATAAAGCCTTTAATTTCAAGGGAAATTTTATGCACAGTGGATATAATGTCAGGACTTGTTAAGGTATCTTCAATCGATGAGTTGAAGAATCGCAAGAAGGCTAGGAAGCTTAAGGTGAAGGAACTAGAGGTTGGGGTCCCTGAACTACAACAAGTTACGTCGACTGGAACTCATAAGCTTAATGGGCAGTCGACTGAAATGGTTGTCAAATGAGGAAAAAGGAAAGCTGTTGAAATTGAATAGGATATTGATAATATTATTATCAAGATTCCATCAGGGTCGACTGCTATCTCGGACCCATCAAGCCTTAATCATTTCATTAAGAAGCTCTTATTGGAGGAGGGTGAACTAAGGTTATCCAAGATTGGTCCCGTTGAAACAATGAATAAGGCTGCGGCTCTGACTTATCAAGTAAGTAAATAAACTCAAAATGTATTTTATAAATTATGTCGAATGGTGTCTAACTAACTATTTTTATCAGGCAATGAAGTGTAACTTATATATGCAGCAATACGTCGAGTCGAATCAAAGGAAGCAAATGGAGATGGAGAAGTCAGTGGCTACGATGAAAAAGGAGATGGCCGAATTGAAGTCGACATTTGAAAAGAATAGTAAAGAGATGGAAAATGAGTTGAAGGAGGTGAAGGCTACTCTTAGGGTGGAGAGGGAAGTTTCTGAGGCTACAATATAAGGTTATAAAGATGCACTCGATAATGTGAGGAAAGAGAATGGAGAACTAGTCGAGCAGATTGAAGGGATTGCCCTCGAGTCCATGATGAGAGAGAGAAGTAATCTGATGAAGGATTTCCTTGAAGGAAAAACCGTCGCATGGGAACCACAGAAGTGGATTCGAGAACATGATCGACTACTGGCAGGGCTTTCTTCCTCCAACGAAGGTGATGTGGAAGGGAATGGTGAAGAAGTCGACTCCAAAGAGGCTGAGAAAGAAATTGTTGATGCCGAGGAGGCAGCTGGAGTTGAAGAGACGGTGAAGAAGTGGGTCGAATGGAGGTTGAGTCTGTTGGACAAGTTGGAAATTCTCGCCTCTGATGTTAAAGTTGCCGCCGAAGTTACCCCGGAAGAAGTTCCGGAAACTTAAACTGTTTGTAATTTTTATGTTTTGTTGTTGCCTTTTTTGTTTTGAACAATGAAGCGGTTAAATGGTATTTTGGGATTATCTTCAATCAGGTTTTTATTTTGTCGAATCGAATTACATAAAGCAGTACTCTACTTTTATTCTTCAATCTTAAACAAAAGCATGCATACATTACCGGTAGAATCGTTTGAGGTGAATCGCATTCCAACTATTATGAATTTGTCTCCCCTCTGTCGTTTGTAATTTGTAGGCTCCATGTCCAACAACTTTTGTGATGACGTATGGACCTTCCCAATTTGGCCCTAATTTACCATCTTCGGCTTCTTTGGTATTTAGGAAAACTCTTCGAAGTACCCAATCTCCTTCATTGAAGGTTCTCGCTCTGAAATTTTTGTTGAAGTACCTGGCCATTCTTTGTCGATGTGCTGCTAGTCGAATGGATACACGATCTCTCACTTCGTCAATTGTATCCATGTTTAAGCTAATGAGTTGTCGATTAGAATCATCACTGAGCCATTGGTAGCGGGGAGACGGAATGCTCTCTTCTGTTGGTATCACTGCTTCTGTTCCGAATGCCAGAGAGAAAGAAGTTTCTCATGTAGATGAACGGACAGTCGTCCTGTAGGACCATAAGACTCCAGGAAGTTCATTCGCCCATGATCTTTTTGCTTTTTCCAACCTTTTTCTTCAAAGTGTTTAAAATAGTCTTGTTGGAAGATTCGGCTTGACCATTAGCTTGTGGGAAACGAGGGGTTGAAAAACTTAATTTGATTCCCCAATTTTTACAGAAGTCTTGGAAATGATGGCTGATAAATTTTGAGCCATTATCAGTCACAATCTCTTTGGGAATGCCGAATCGACATATGATGTTCTTCCAGATAAATGATTGAACTTCTTTATCTCGTATCTTGGCAAAAGAGTCTGCCTCAATCCACTTTGAAAAGTAATCTGTTAGAGCCAATATGTAGACTCGTTGTCCCGGTGCGGTTGGGAGTTTCCCTAAAATATCCATTCCCCATTTCATGAATGGCCATGGGGATAGGATGTGATTTAGCTTCTCAGGAGGAAGGTGTGAAACTGCGGCGAACCTCTGGCATTTCTCACATTTCTTTATGTAGTTTGTCGAGTCAGTTCTCATGGTAGGCCAGTAGTACCATGTCGAATGGGCTCGAAGTGCAAGACTACGTCCTCCAGAATGATTTTCGCATTCCCCTTCATGTAGTTCTGACAACATATGGTGGGCTTGTTCATGAGTAAGACACTTTAAGTAGGGTCCAGTGAATGACCTGATGGGGTTTTAAGTAGGCATGGCAACCAGACCCAGACCCGGCCCGGGTCCGGGTCTACCCGGATCCGTAAAAAAAATTTGCGGATCCGGTTATGAATTTCCCAGACCCGCACTGTCCCGGGTCCGGATACGGGTCTGGAAATTTCCGGATCCGGGTTACCCGGGACCCGGTTTATTTATTAAAAAAATGAAAAAAAAAAACATAACAGTCATTCACTCATTCTGAATCATAACCCTAAATCCCTAATTCCTCTAAACCTCCTCACCTCACGCACGCACGCATCCACCCCCCGCCATTGCCACCAAGCCAAGCAACCACCATCTTCAAACTCACTCTTCCTTAACTAAATCACTCACTCTTCCTCTAATCAGGTAGGAAACCTTCTTGAACCATATCAGTAAGAAATCTGAATGCTTCCATGGCTTTCCCATGTCTGCATAGTGCTTTGACAAGTGAAGTAGTATGTTTCACCCATGGTTCATGTCCTTGAACACGCATCTTCCTCACAACATTATGGCTCCTAAAATGTCTTGTCTTCTACACAGACAAACCAAATATGAGTTGAGAGTAAAATGGGTTGGTTTAAAACCTGATTCCTCCATTTCTCTCAAAAGCTCGTAACTTTCTTCCAGTGTATTTGAATTGCATAGCCCATCAATTAAATTTTTATAAAGTAGCACATTTTGTTTACAACCAAGTCGAACCATATCTTGGAAGAGCCAAATCCAACTTTCCATCCTTCAATAAAGTATTAATTACAATACCAAAAGAAGCAGTATTTGGGGAAACTGGGTCCATTCCAAAAAAAAAAAGTTGCGGATCTCGGGTCCATTCCGGGTATACCCAGATCCATTCCCGGTATACCCGGGTCCGGACCGGGATGCCTTTTTTCGGGTCCGGTACCGGACTCGGGTCCAAAAAAGAAATTGCGGATCCGGGTACGGGTCCGTATGGACCCGGTACCTGATCCGGAAATTGCCATCCCTAGTTTTAAGGGGGAATATCGGTAACGCAGCGGAATAGTGGAAAATCAAAATTTTCCAATTTCAAAATTTTCCCGGATCAATCAAATAAATTTATTTATTTAATTATCCAATTATCAAATTCTGAAAAATTACACAGAGATCAAATTTCGTGGTTGTACGTGCCAAAATTGGACCCGAGGGTTAAAACTGTCTTTTCACGTCAAGATTCTATACTAAAAGCCCATATATATTGGCCCTTAAAAAAACATATTAGAAAACCCAGCCCATTAGACTTTATTCTACGGTACAGAACACAACAAATGAAAAGCTAAAATAGACAGCATAAGACATGATTGTTACTAACTATTTTTGCTTTTTCTAAACATAGACACATGCAACGCCGAAAGTTGGATCCAAGACACGTTATGGGTTCCATAGCCAGGTATATCAGCACATTGTGGACCCACTGCCAGCATTCATCACAGCTACAAAATGTTCTCTTTTCAGATCTATAAAAGGGAAGATAACTCAAGGTTCGAGGGCAGGAAAAAACAACACACTAAAAAAACTTCTATTCTCTGACACAAGTTCTGAGAATCCATTCCTTGGTCACCGCCCTCACGGCTATCAAAAGAGAGTAAGGTAACAATAAGCCTTATTTCCTCATATTACATAAAATGGCAGCTCATTTCACTATACTGACTTGAGCGTTGGAGTTACCCGGCACCCACCATACCGGTGGTAGTCTACTCCCGTTCATTTTATCTTTGTTTTGCAGGATCGTTAATGCCCCCAATCTACAAATTTGATTGTGGACCTCGGGCGAAAACCAGCATCCACAGTGGTAATTACCGAATTGCCCCAAAACTTTGTAAATGATCATTTTAGTCCAAAGTTGTCAATATATAATTTTGGATGATTCTAAATCATTTCTAAAATATTTTTCAAACACATATAATGCATCAAAATCAGATTTCACACAATCCCCAATTTTTGAGCAATTGCCGTGAGCACCCCAAAATTTCCAATTAATTACAATTGGTCCCTTTTGTTCAAACATGCCAAAATCAAATCCAATCAACCTAAAATTTTACATGCATCATATTCATACAATAATACATCATATATATGAAAATCCTCAAATTTGGAGTGGTTTATGAACCCTAATTTTTCACTTTCATCAAATTGAGCAATTTTACCAAATCTTTAAAATCCAACCCTTTAATCCATTCAATACTTCACCAATCTAGCCTCACCACTTTGAAACAAATCTAGAACAATTCTAGGTCACCAAGGAGTGGCTTACCAACTCTAGAATGGCAACTTGATTTTCTAAAATCAAAAGTGAAGCTTTGAAACCATTTCAAGCTTACTTACATGCCCACATCTTTCATTCAAGTTCACAACAATTAAAACACAACTATAGTAGAGAGACAACATCAAAGCAACACAAGATGAAGCTAAGCATGTTAGAAACATTTTTCATGTTGGAAGATTTGAAAAGAAAACTTACAAAACCTTAAGATTTCCAAGCTTTTCCTTATTTCTTCAAACTTTTCTCTCAACCACTTTTGATTCTTTTGTATCTAACGAACTTGTTAAACCTAAAAAGGAAACAAAATAATATATACTCTCCAAAAAATAGCCTTGGCCGAATTGGTAGTAAAAATAATCTAGATATTTAGTTTTGTTTCCTTTAAGTACTTTATCAACTTAATAATTTGATCATACATCTTTAATGAAAATTCAACAAGTCAACAAAACAACTCAAAAAAAATATAACAATTATATTTATTAGGTATATGGCCGAAAATTACATTCAAAATTAAAGGAAAATGATATTTCAATTTTAAACACTTTAAACAAATATCAAAGAAGTCAAATCCAATTTGACTATCATTTCCTTTACTTTAAAGTCAATAATAAACACTTATAATCATTCCTAACTTTATCATTTGTTAAGATATTATATTTTAATTATAAACAAAAGCAACGGATTTGACTAACCGACCCGTGTTAGTAAATCTTGACCAGAAAACTGTATTTGATAATATACATTTAGCAGTGACACTTCCCAATGTCAATTAAAACTATCTTTGTAACTGTGTATTGTATATATATTATCGGGCCTTTGTCTAATATATACATATCACTAAACCACATTTAGTTTCAATCTAATCGTAATCAGATCGAATACGTATAAAAACAAGAGGTGCAACCATAAATTAGTAATATATTATGAAAAAGGAATTGATCGTATTCATGAATCAGAAATAAATACGATGCGGATTGGCGCTCTGAGCACCAACCCCAACAATTTCTCACATTTGCTCTTGTGCCAATCCACGGTATCATATACACATCTCAATGTGCATCGTATACACATAGCCATCAAAAGCTCACTTAGCACCTAAGAGGTAGGCAACAAGAAGTAGATGCACTAAAACATAAGGAGTTTGTCAAACAAACTCCATCATTTCCCATAGTCAGCATCATTCATATTTTGTAGAATCTAAATTATACATTAATATGAATCAGACACTACATCAGTATTGTGCTACAGCTACTGAGTTGTCTAAGTATTCAGGGATCAAATCCAAAATATTATGAAGACAAACGCAAGCACAACAACAATTCAAAACTTCTAATTTATCAGGTCACTATGCAACTTCATAAGTTGCATCTAATTCCACTATATCGTAGAATTCTCTGTGACACTCTCACTGCATCTACTTTGACTCTTTATGACGTAGACTGTCTAACGTCATAATTAGTCTCAAAACTAAAATGACCCTAATGGTTGCAGACTGTATTCTCCATGAATTAGAAACTCGTTCTTAATATCACAAAGATCACAAAGAACGTGTTTTAAGATCCATCATATGGTCTATAGAGTATCAAAATAACTCGTAACAATTACGATTAAATCGATATCTACAATCGCACATTATAAAGTATTTATTATGTCATCATCAAATGATACATAAGATTGATTAGACATTCTAATCAATATCTCTTTCGAAAAAGGAATCATCATTTACGAAAGATGAATACTTTATATAAGACACAATAAACTGTCCAACAGTTATACTAACTGTCATACAGATAGCCTAGTTATGTCCTTTATTAGATCATATCTAATGTATGAATAATAGGAGTATCTCACAAGTCTCTTAGTTTTATATCTTATATAAACTTTATATCAAATATAACAGAGACTACTCCCACTGCTTTCACGGAGTAAAGAAGACTTAGGTAAATCTTTTACCTTACAAACATCTCATTATTACTATAATAATGATAATGTTGTTAGGATATATAACACTAGAAAGTAATTTGTACGCTCCCACTAACCCTTCAAGCACATATGTATTCTCTATATTTTGACAAGATCAGACAATCCGACTGACATCAAAAATAGAGAATACGGATTTCCAGAATACTTATCCGAGTCTACAATAGGCTCTATAAGCTAGCACAATAAACTGCGATCTCAGCAGAATACAAACTCTAGGGCCATTCCAGAATGAACTCTTCAAACAAAGAAATCACAACTGATCTCTTATCTGAATAAGTCATTCAAAAATGCCATTTTGCATTCTTTAGCTAAAATATACAGTTTAATATCAACATTAACCAATATATCTTTAATTGTTCAATAGTGTGACTAGAGACAAGTTTCCTCAGAATCTACAATAGATTGCTGAGTATAACTTTTCTCACTGTCATACTGTAAAGGTCAAACCTTTGATAAGCTCACACTGCTTTTGTTGCACAAACAATAACACGTATCATGAACTAATTCATAATGAAAGCTTAATCAAGTTCAAAACTTGATCGTAGTAAGCTATGAACAATCTTAGATATATGGTCAATGGTAAACTTCCAGAATCGATATCAAATATCGCTTCCATTATAAGTTATAGGATAATTTATTCAAGAAAAAACAACAGAACCATTAAGTATCAAATACTCGTAAATGATTTATGTTATCATTTGGACTTGTACGGAAGATGTATAAGGGTTGTTTTATCTTATTAATTATGTAGTTCCAATTATGTTTATCATTCTCACATTTGACTCAATAAGTCAAGTCTTTTCTACAATAATTAACATCTGTGTTACACACCAAGTATAAAATGATTTTATTACTTAGGATCGTAGGAAAGATTTTTATTAAATAGAATACAATATTCTATAAAATAGAATAAATGATAAACTTTTACTTATACCTCCGAGGTGTAAGTAATTTCCATTATATAACTATTATATAAAAGAAAAATTCAAATCTTAAACTTTCCAAGATTCGGATTTTCTACCTATACATATCATATATGTAACTGTGGAAATTAATGGAACCTAAATTAAAAGGATGAACTAGTGTTACTGGAGCATATCCCCAAGAGTATTGAAACTAATTCGGTAACATTCAATATCAAAAAAATCAAATCATATAAGATTCGACTGCTCCCACTACTCAATTCCATCAAGATGGAATCGTGGAAGAATAATATTGAATATGAATCATATTCACTAAATAACCTTAGAACTAATTGTTTTAAATTCATATGTTTGATCGTATCAAAGATCTTTGAACAGTTCAAAGACTTGTAATGAATTTTAAGGATAGAGTTCTAAAAAAACTTCAGATTGAATATATTTGAACAAGTCAAAAATGTTCAACTTATGTTTCATCAGAACAGATTGAAAGTACTTGATCATTTCAAGACGTTCAATATGTGTTCTTTCAAAAACACGTAACTAAGTTATGATAATTCACAACTAAGTTACGAAATAAAGAAAACTATCTTAAGCAGTTATTATTAATTAAATTACATACATCTAATGTATCAGTTTAATAAATCTGGTGGTCCAATGACAATCATTGGTTAAACGAGATCTTAATCACCTTCCTGAATACAATATCCATTAAATGGATAAGGATGTGTGGTGTGATCTCATATCAAACCATCATTTACCATACAGAATAAGCATCTAATACTTAAGTGATTAAACTCATAAAGCACCGTTCTAAATTATTTACTTTAGAACGGTGCTTTATGATTAAACTCATAATACCGAATAATTTTTCTTAATGTTTATCTCCACGTCAATGACACTACTAGTTATATTTAAAATATTTAACAATTATTTATAAAGAACAAGTAACTATCAAATAGTCGCAAGTTCCGATATCAAATATCAAAACAATCGTTAACTAATATTTTAAATAACTAGACGGGAGATCTGGTATCCAATACCTATAGTTGTAGTATTGTGAAAATCAATATTTTTTTTATACACAACTATACGCATCTCTTTTCTTTAGCTTTACTATTTGCATTCAACTATTCACAACAATTGCAAATAATTGATTAGCAAATTGTGTCAGAGACATTGCCTCTAAAGGTTATTAAAGCTAAGAAATGTCATTACTAGATAAACAAATACCTAATGAGGCTTTCTTAATGTCAGTCAAGAATCTCGAGACATGCACTAATTTAAGTCAATTCTTACTGCATAAGAAACTATTCTCTCTAAAGTATTATATCCTAAAAGGGATATCTATCTAGATTATCTATCATGACTTAGAAACTAAGTCATTAACCATCTTGATTTTTCAAGAAAATCGGAACAACAGTTCCCGATGGCTTAGAGCAATCTAATAATATCCTAGTCTAATAGTATCTAGAACCTATTTTAGAATAACTGCAACCAAGAGTTAAGTCAGATAACATATCAAAATATGTGTGCAGTAAATAAAAGTTCAATTCTATATAAATAATAGAATAAGGAAACAAACAAGCGGCAATTTCCATAATAATACACACTGCCTAAGTTATGGAATATTTTAAACTTAGCAGTGTCTCCCACTATTTTACGTAATACCGTAATCCCCAATGGAAAAATGAGAATTCAATAATTAAATCAAATTCCATAATGGGAAGTGGACCCCATGAATATATTTCGACTCACAGCAGAGGCACGGTCTCGCCTACGTATATTCACATATAGACAATTCATTTGTCAATCACTCAATAGTGACTCTGAGGTTCTGGTCTTGGTCATTTCTCGTTATCGCTGCTAAGACAGGCCCACAAGGAGACGTACCAAGGTTAAACTCGTTAATGATAAACTCAAGTTACTTGCGTAACCCTGACAGCTAGGGCACGTTCAGGATTCCGCTTTCGCTTGAATTTATCTAGTATCTTATATACATCCGGCATAAATAAATCTCTATCGGCTACACTCTCACAGCAGAGGCACGGTCTCATATATAGTCACAGAAAGATATTTATAAACTGTATTGACAAGATGGACCAAGAAACAAGTATTCTAAATACCAGTTACTTTAAAACCTTATTAAGCGAGGATATTCCATAAAGTGTCATACACTTTAAATTTAATCAAATTAAATGAAAGCATGCATGTATCAAGTAAAGAAAAGAACAAACATTAGATTTTAAAGGGCTAATCATATCGGGGTGTCCAGAATCTGACTCGCTTTGATACCATTTTGATGGGGTCTTAAGGGGGAATATCGGTAACGCAGCGGAATAGTGGAAAATCAAAATTTTCCTATTTCAAAATTTTTCTCGAATCAATCAAATAAACTTATTTATTTAATTATCCAATTATCAAATTCTGAAAAATTACACAAGAGATCAAATTTCTTGGTAATTACGGAATTGCCCCAAAACTTTCTAAATTGATCATTTTAGTCCAAAAGTTGTCAAATACAATTTTGGATGATTCTAAATCATTTCTAAAATATTTTTCAACACATATAATACATCAAAATCAGATTTCACACAAATCCCCAATTTTTGAGCAATTGCCGTGAGCACCCCAAAATTTCCAATTAATTGGAATTTGGTCCATTTTGTTCAAAACATGCCAAGATCAAATCCAATCAACCTAAAATTTTACATGAATCATATTCATACCATAATACATCACATATATGAAAAGCCCCAAATTTGGAGTGGGTTATGAACCCTAATTTTTCAATTTCATCAAATTGAGCAATTTTACCAAATCTTTAAAATCCAACACTTTAATCCATTCATACTCCACCAATCTAGCCTCACCACTTTGAAAAAACTCTAGAACAATTCTAGGTCACCAAGGAGTGGCTTACTAACTCTAGAATGGCAACTTGATTTTCTAAAAATCAAAAGTGAAGCTTTGAAACCATTTCAAGCTTACTTACATGCACACACTTTCATTCAAGTTCACAACAATTAAAACACAAACTATAAGTAGAGAGACAACATCAAAGAAACACAAGATGAAGCTAAGCATGTTAGAAACATTTTTCATGTTGGAAGATTTGAAATAAAACTTACAAAACCTTAAGATTTCCAAGTTTTTCCTTATTTTCTTCAAACTTTTCTCTCAACCACTTTTGTGTTTCTTTTGTATCTAATGAACTTGTTAAACCCTAAAAATGAAATAAAACAATATATACTCTCCAAAAAATAGCCTTGGCCGAATTTGGTAGTATAAAATATCTAGATATTTAGTTTTTGTTTCATTTAAAGTTACTTTATCAACTTGTTAATTTGATCATTACATCTTTAATGAAAATTCAACAAGTCAACAAAAGCAACTCAAAAATATAACAATTATATTAATTTAGGTATATGGCCGAAAATTACATTCAAATTAAAGGAAAATGATATTTCAATTTTAAACACTTTAAACAAATATCAAAGAAGTCAAATCAAATTTGACTACCATTTCCTTTACTTTAAAGTCAATAATAAACACTTATAATCATTTCCTAACTTTATCATTTGGTAAGATATTTATATTTTAATTATATTAATTATTTAAAAATTAAATAAATAATTAATTAATTAAATATAAATATCTCAAATATATGTATTATATTTACATTAAATATCTCAAGTACATATATTAATGATATATGTCAAATACCTTTATTTGACAATTTATTAATGTGTATTTAATAATATCATATATTAAATATAAATACACATTAATTATGAAATGATTGTTCGGCCCGTTCACATGTATATTTCGTTTAACGTTTAAACGATTTATAAATAATCACCATTATTCAAGTCGCCATAGTGCTAAACGAGTATGTTTCATTATTTAGACTCTTTAGATTCAGGTATATCCGTCACAAAATCCAATTTCGTGTCCATAATTTACCCACCCGTAAATTATGACGACCACAGATAAACTAGCTGAATCATACAGGTCGAGGTCATTGCATACGTATAATCCATCCGTCATAGGTATCCGGATAATCCCTGAGATATAGATGTAAACGTCAAATCTCTATAGGTATTATCTCATCGACGATTCTATTAGCAATATCTAAATAACATTCGGAACTTACTTCCGAAGTATACTGTGGCCACAGATTTAACAGACTGCTAATCATATATGGACTACCTATGCTCTGTACATAGAACTGACGGATCCTATCTTGATACACACAGGATATCCTGAGGATCGGTCCACACCCAACGAACATGCGGAGGTTTGATCTAAATAGATTGGTGACGTGACTGCCATCTAAGTGTGGATGAAGTCTCATACATCCACAGTGGTATCTCAAGTCGAAGGACCACTATGCTACTCAATCTGAGAAGATTCTTATTGAGGTTGGTGTACCATCCATTAAGAATCTTTGGTGAGTCGTTCAATGTTTATTCACTATAAACACCTACACGTCTATACGAGTCTCCCCAGACTCATGGTTCATTGGGATAAACCATCGGACCAAGTCTCGATATACGACATGTACTAGTCTTAACAGATTTGTCTAACCGACCCGTGTTAGTAAATCTTGACCAGGAACTGTATTTGATAATATACATTTAGCAGTGACACTTCCCAATGTCAATTAAAAACTACCTTTGTAACTGTGTACTGTATTATATATTATCGAGCATTTGTCTAATATATACATATCACTAAACCGTATTTAGTTTCAATCTAATCGTAATCAGATCGAATACGTATATAAAAACAAGAGGTGCAACCATAAATTAGTAATATGGAAAATGAAATTGATTGTATTCATGAATCAGACATAAATACAATGCGGATTGGCGCTCTAAGCACCAACCCCAACACGACTTTTCAACAACTGTCCGTCGAATAAGGTGAACCTTGCGGCCTGCCTCTGAATTCTCTTTGCTTCAGTTTTATCTTCTGGAAATAGCCCCTCTTGTAGATATTTTACAAGTGGTGTCATCCACGAGTCGTCTTGAGTGATAAAGGTTACCTTTTTATCCTTCTTCCAAATTGCTGGCCAGTTCAAGTATACTACTGGAATAGACTGAGGTTTGTCCCCATGCATTGTTGATCCAAGAGTAGCCAACGCATCCGCTTGAGAATTCTCACTTCTTGGGACTTGAGTTATCGTTAGTTCTTGAACCTTGGAATTGGTTGACTATCAATTGAGAATCAGACTTGACTTCTATCTTTTTTGCTCCAAGTTCACTGGCCAAGCTGAGACCTGCTATCAATGCCTCATACTCAGCCTCATTGTTGGTGACTTTGAAACCGTATTTGATTGCTTGTTGTAGTACATCACCGTTAGGAGAGGTAATTACGACCCCTAGACTGCAACCTTTCTTATTACTGGAACCGTCGACTGAGAGCTTCCAAGATGGTGTCGTCTGGATTGAATTTACTTATACATCTGTTGTAATCTGTAAGCTGGGACTGAAATCAGCCACGGAATTTGCTAAGGCTTGAGACTTGATTGTCGTTCTGGGCTGGTATGTGATGTCGTGTTCTTCCAGTTCCACTGCCCATTTTGTTAATCTTCCAGACAACTTCGGCTTGTGTAGTATGCTCCTCAATGGGTATGAAGAATAAACTGTGATTGGGTGCCCTTGAAAGTAGGGTCGAAGCTTCCTTGCTGCCATTACTAATGCTAACACCAGTTTTTCCATATGAGGGTAGCATGACTCCGCATCAAGTAATGTCTTGCTCACATAGTAGACTGGGAGTTGTATCTCATTCTCTTCTCTGATCAAGACTGCACTTACAGCTTGTTCCAATACTCCCAAGTATATGAAAAGCCTTTCATTATCGAGTGGTTTCGACAATAAATGTGGAGTTGTCAAATATCGCTTGAGTTCTTTTAGAACTTCTTCGCAGGCTGGAGTTCATTCAAAACTTTTTACTTTTTTAATCGCTGAGAAGAACAAAAAACTTTTGTCTGTAGACTTGGAGATGAATCTGTTTAAATCAGCAATTCTCTCTGTTAGTCGCATGACACTTTTTGGGTCGGAAGGAGATGGGATATCAAGTATGGATTTTATTTGGTTCGGATTCGCTTCAATTCCTCGTCGAGTGACAATGTATCCCAAGAATTTCCTTAAAGTGACTCCAAATGCACATTTAGTTGGGTTCAACTTCATCCCATACTTGTTCATTATGTTGAATGCTTCTCCCAAATGCTCTAGATGTTGTTCTTATTTTGAAGACTTCACCAGCATGTCATCTATGTAGACTTCCATTGTTTTCCCAATTTATTGAGAGAACATTTTGTTGACCATTCGTTGGTAGGTGGCTCCAGCGTTTTTGAGGCCGAAGGGCATTACCTTGTAACAAACAATTCCTCTATTGGTGACAAAAACAGTATTCTCTTGATCCTCTTAATGTATGAGGATTTGATTATAGCCTGAATATGAGTCCATGAAACTCAACAATTCATGTCCGGCTGTAGCATCAAACAACGAATCGATGTGAGGTAGTTGGAACGAGTCCTTTGGGCAAGCTTTGTTCAAGTCTGTGAAATCGATACAGACTCGCCACTTTCCATTTTTCTTTCGCACCACTACCACATTGGCTAGCCACTCTGGGAATTGGACTTCCTTGATGGCACCATTCTGTAGTAATTTTTGAACTTCTTCATCGATAATTTGATTCCTTTCTCGGGCGAATTTTCTCATATTTTATCTGATAGGAGGGTAGTCTGGATCCACATGGAGCTGATGGGTAATCAATTCAGGGTCGATCCCAATCATATCTTTGTGGGACCATGCGAATTGGTTGTGCCGTTTCAGTAAAAAATCGACCAAGCCTGCTCGTAGCTTTGGATCCATATTTGCTCCTACTTGTGTCTTGTGATCTGCATGTTCTGCATGAATACAGACCTCATCAAGTTCTTCAATATTGGGTAGTGTCGGCTTTATACAATGAGTTCCGTTCTGTAATTTCTATGCAGAATGAGTTTTGGCTTTCAATGTCATCTGGTAACAGCCTCTTGAAGCAGCCTTGTTTCCCCTTATTTCCTGAATCCCCCACTTTGTAGGGAATTTCATAACTTGGTGATAAGTGGATGAAACTGCTCTCATTTCATGAATCCATGGTCTACCAATGATAAGATTGTAGGCTGAAGGACAATCTAAGACTAAGAAAGTAGTCATCTTGTTGATTCCTCCCGCGTAGAATGGAAGGATTATTTCTCCCATGGTGAATTTTTGTTCACAACGAAAACCTAATTAACACCGTTGTTTGCGTGCTTATTTTATGCAGCTCGGTTCCCATGTCTGCAAGGGCTGCAACAAAGATGATGTTGGCTGAAGAGCATGTGTCCACTAGCACTCGTTTAATCATAAAATTCACCACTTGTAAGGAAATCACCAAAGCATCATGATGTGGATTCATACTACAAGAGTCGCTGTCGTTATTACCTTATCTTTATTTGGGTGGCCGTGAGGGCGGTGACAAGTGTTTAGGGAATGAGAAATTCTGAGAGCTTGTGTCAGAGAATATAGACTTGTATGAGAATGGAGAAGCTTGAATGCCTTGTGTCTTGAATTGTGTTGCTATTTATATATGAAAATGATCATCTTTGGCAGCTGGCATAAGTCCCACAACGTGCCCAGACACTTGATAAAAAGTTTGAGCATGTGAGAATATGCCTTGTGTTAGGCAAAATGGGGAAATTGTTGGACAATTATGACCCATAGCGTCACTATTTGTAAAACACATTGTGGTTTTTGTACAAATTAACTATGTGACAATGGAAATTGCATTTTATCATTTTGTAATTTGATTACTTAAATATATAAATGATAAAAGTCCTTATGATTAGTTCCGGATTATAAGATATGAGACAATATCAATCCATAAAGGTTTAATCATTAAATATCCCTAGTCGTAATATTATCGAGACTGGACATCGATAATGCGGAATAGACTAGTATTGCACTTGTGCGTGTTATGGAAGCGTAACGGTTAAGTTCTCATATATTTAAGTATTGGATACTTATGCAAGTGTGATAGGAGGTTGTGTTTACCGATGGTACGGAAACAGCTTCGCTCTGGATAGACCCCGCAGAATCCCATTGGTAGTATGACTATGTGTCTATGGGAATCCGCATCAAGGTAGATGTATTTGATCTTAACCTGAGACTTGCATCGCTAGTACTTGCGACAATCAATACGATTTGGTTTTGGTCGTCCAGGACTTTAACAGGTTTTGTGTACGCCTCTTCTGGGTTTATTGAGAATCGTAGTGTATTGGGTGTGATGTCAAGTCATATGGAGATGATGATCATGCATGGATACAGAACTGGTACTCTAATTGGTTGCAACCATCGGGATAATATGACAAGGTCATGATTATCCGATTAAAGAGACTAGTTGCTTGTGATCCGATATATGCTTCGTACGGGGCAGACACTATTCCATCCTCAGGCCTTGTATGTGACATCCGATACTGGATCGTAATACGCAATACTACGTATACTACGCCTGACATAGATTATATATTCCTTTAAGAATATTTCTGGAGAATTGGGTAGGCACGATGCTTTGCTAGAAGCCAACCATGTCTCGTAAATCGGTAAAAATATAGTACGAGGTACGTACGTGTTCGGATAGCCCTGACGACCAGATTTACTGCCAACATATCAAGGGATCTCATGGGTCACTTCCCGAAGATTTACTGATGACGTATGATTCGAACATAATTAATCTGGGATTAATTACAGAGAGATTTTATATGGGATAAAATACTATTTGAAGAGAGAGAATGATTAATTTGGAATTAATCGATAAAATAATATATTCGATATATTATATGAAATTAGATTTCATGACGGAATTAAAATTAGATTTTAATTTGGGCGAACGAATTAATTTAGAATCAATTCGCGAGCGACGTGAATAGTAATTTTGCTAGGCATAATTATTTAATTAAATTTGACTTAATTACGTTGCAACGAAAAAATTCGTTAATTCTGAATTAGCGAATCTGAGCCCGAGATGTGTTGCGAGCCCACTTGGATTTTGAATCAAGTGGGGCCCACATGTCACATCGCAAGTCACTTTAGTGATGGAAGTCGTGTCACATTTTTGTGATTGACATCCAGTCACTATTCATGATGGGAGTAGATGGAGGCATTAAATGCCAATTTTCCCTCCAATTTGCTTTATGCTTTTTGGAAAAGCATATACCAAATGTTGTGAAAGACTTTTGTATTAAGTGTTTAGGAAAAAAAATAAAAGACATTGAAAACTCTCTCTCTCCCCCTTTGAGCTTCTCCATGTGAAGGGGAAATTATTTTTCTTTCTTTCTAGCTAGCACTTCACAAGGAATCATATCAAGGTGTTAGGGAAACTAATCCCTTGAGCTTAGAATCAACACCAAATCTTGGATCTTGGATTTCAACTTCAAAGAGGAAGCTTGGAGACTTTCTCAAAGGTAAAATTTTTTGTATTCAACGCATCCTAAATCCGATTTTTGTAAGTATGTTTCCGCCATTCTTACTTGAGTATTCACATTATTTCATTGCTTAAATGATCTTGGGAATACCTTAGAAACCCAACAATGGTATCAGAGCTAAATGAGAGAGAGAGTTGGATTAAATCAAAATCAGATATAAAATCCTTACAATTGTCATGACCAACATAGCATGAAAATGAGTTGATTTTGGTTTCAATAATGTTGGACATGTGTTGAAAAAGTAATACATGATTAATTGATTAAATTGATATTTTGGAAATGTTAATTTAGATAATTAATTAGTGCAATATATTTTAATTAATTAAATTATGAAATATGGAATATTAGAATTTAATTAGTTGGGCCTAATTTGGAATTGGGCTAATGATGTTGTATTTGGGCCTAATGGGCTTGGTTGGGCCAAGTTGGTTTAGGACAATTGGATTGGATCCAAATTGGGCCTAAACCATCACATTAAGTCCAAATATAACAAATGGGCCTTTAAATATTTAATTGGGCCTAATGGGCCAAAATTTATTTCTTGGCAAATATGGTGATTCCTTTATTGGGCTTTGGTATTTGGGTTTGACCCATATTGACCAAAGCCCATGCCTTAAGAAATTAATTGAAAGCCCATTGGACTTTAATTAAATAAACATTGGATGTTAATTGGGCTTTGAGACCCATTAAGATTAGATTTGGAATCTAAGTCGTAAAGGCGCATTAAAAAGTGTAATTATTTAATTTGGAATTAAATATAGAATTAGTATTGAATACAAATTAAATTAGATTTAAAATTGTAGTTCGATATAATTTAAGAATTCGTACTTTGAGTACTTATTCTTAAAACGAGATGGACTCGCGCAAATCAAATCGTTGTTTGAATAATGGATGATCACTTTATTCAAAGATTAATTAACTAGATTAGATTGATTGAATAACATCTTTGTGTGAATACATGGATGTGTTGTATGAATAATGTATATCGGATGGATATTAGAAGGGAAAAGGCAATTTTGGAAATTGTTGTAAATTTAGAATTTATTAAATTAGATCTGCGTGTCCAGCCTTATCTCTCGATTCTTTGTAATTCTATTCTCACCTAATTCCCCTCAATATTAATGAGGTTTCTATAATTGTATTATGTAATTGGGTAGAAGTTAGAATAGTGCTAGCCGGGGAGATGAAAGTGAGTGATTTATTCTAGGAACAATTTGTGAGATATCCATCCACATATCATTATTAATTTATTTACCGCACCTTATTATGCTTTTAGAATGCATGCTTAAGGGTGTATGATGAGACCTAATCAGAGATAATAAATTGGTTGTCAATTTACGCGAAAAACTCTCAACAAATATTAAGCATTTTCCTTTTATTTAGTGATTCTTACTCAAGATCCAAGATTGGCACTGGTTTGTTGGCCAAAGTCAAGACCTTTGTCCATCGCGGATGTGTTTGAATCATGAAGGCTTTGTTCCATATCGTATGTCTTGTCCAAGTTGTGATTTTTTGGCCAAAGTCAATATCACTTCTTGTCCATCGACATCGATTACGAAGCTTTCCAAAGTCAATGGGTTCCGCTTAATTGGAATCATTAAGTTTGTTGTGCCAAAGCCAAGGCTTAGTTGATTCAGAGGAAAATGTTAGGAAAATATATTTGATATATTAGCATATATATTGTATATATGTTTCGGACTTGGAGGTCCACCTACCGGATCTAGGAATTGGATGAGATCCAATTGATCTTAGAGATCTACCTAGTTAAATATCATACAGCTTGTTGGCCAAAGTCAAGGTTGTGTGTTATTTAACGGGATCCTAGCCCACTAGGAAACTAGGTTTCCCGAGTACTCAACAGAGGGTTAGAGGCTCGCCGAAAAATAGTGGGAGGCTAGTATTGAATTTGTAATTTCATTCAAATACTTAGCTTTACGCGCTTTCAAATTATTTCGTCAATTATATTTATTAGTTAGACTAATATTTTATTATTTTTCTTGTAACAGTTAGACTGTACCCATACATCGTTAATTGAATAGTTTGACTATTGCAATTAAGATGACAGGAAAGTTAAGCATTAGAGATATTATCATGGGAGACAATATCTTTAATGGCATAAACTTTCAAGATTGGGATATGAATCTCATGATTGTCCTGGGATCCGAGAAGTTGATCTACACTATAGAGAGACCTCTTGGGCCTAAGCCTAGATTTGATCAGATAGTTGAGATAGAGCTTTGGAAGACTCATAGCGATGACAACTTCACTGCTTAATCTATAATGCTTGCTACTATGACTCAACAATTCCGTCGTCAAAACAAGGGATTGGATCCCTAATAGATGATGGTGAAGTTGCATGATCTTCATTGATCTAATCTTAGATCGCAGAGATATGAGTTGCAGAAGAAGCTCTTTCGTGCTCGCATGTCAGAGGGTATATCTGTTGAGCACTATGTGTCGCAGATGATTGCTGACATTGAGCAGTTGGGACAAATGGGCATTGTCTTTGAGGTTGAGACTTCTATAGATTTGATCTTACAGTCTTTGCCAAACATTTGGAGTGGGTTCATCATGAACTACAATATGATGAACCAAGACCAAACTCTTGGAGAGTTGATGTCCACACTGCGCGAAGCAGAAAAAGAGCTCATAAAGGGCAAGAAGCGCGAGGCGCACTTCGCTTCAACATCTCAGACTCCGAGGGCTTGGCCCAAGGCGACTGGAGGTGTAAATAATAAAAAGAAGAAGAAAAGCAAGGCCAAATCGTCAAAACCTTCTGGGAATGGTAAAGACAAATCCCAAGATGTATGTCTGCAGTGCGAGAAGCGAGGTCACTGGAAGCGTGACTGCCGCGAGTACAAGGCACATATGAAGGAAATCAAAGCGGGCAAGGCACCGGCTTCAGGTATGTTTGTTATAGAAATAAACATGTCTACTACTAGTTTTAAAAATTGGATTTTTGATTCTGGTTGTGGTACTTATATATGTACTGATGTGCAGGATCTGCAGATTAGCAGGAGACTGGCCTTATGAGAGATTGACCTCTGCGTTAGAAATGGGACACGAGTCGCCGTTTTGGCTGTTGGCACTTTTGTTTTGGAACTGCCCTCAGGGCATGTACTTAAACTTTCAGACTGTTATTATGTACCTAGTTTGACTAGGAATATTATTTATGTATCTGTGTTAGCCCAATGTGGGTATACTTTTGTATTTAGAAACACTGGGTGTTTTATGTATAAAAATGATATGGAGATTTGTACTGATGATGTAAATAATGGTCTTTATATTTTGAATGTAAATCAATCTCAAACATATAATGTAACAAACAAAAAGCTTAAATTAAGTAACAAAGATGAAACTTATATGTGGCATTGTCGTATGAGACACATTAACAAGACTCGCATATCCACACTTTCGAAGAGTGGGTACTTGGACCGATTTGATCCAAACTCATATGACGTCTGTGAATCTTATTTATTAGGCAAAATGCCTAAATCACCTTTTAGTGGTAAAGGTGCACGTGCCACCGAACTGTTAGCCCTCGTTCATAGTGACGTATGTGGGCCCATGTCTAGCCAGGCTAGAGGTGGATATGAATACTTCGTAACCTTTACGGATGATGCATTGCGTTATGGTTATGTGTATCTTATGATACACAAGTTGGAAACCTTTGAGAAATTCAAAGAGTTTCGACACGAAGTAGAAAAACAGACCGGTAAAAGTATTAAGACATTACGGTCGGACCGTGGTGGTGAATACTTAAGCATTGAGTTTCTTGATTACTTGAAAGAATATGGTATTCTTTTACAGTGGACTCCTCCCAAAAAATCGCAATTAAACGGTGTGTCCGAACGGAGAAACCGAACTTTGTTAGACATGGTAAGGTCTATGATGAGTCGCACAGAGCTATCTATTTCATTCTAGGGATATGCATTGAATAGTGCAATACATATTTTGAATAAGGTTCCGTCAAAGTCTATTTAACAGACTCCGTATGAAATATGGACAGAAAAGAAATCGGGTTTCTCATTCCTGAAGATTTGGGGTTGCTGGGCATACGTCAAACGTTTGGAAAATACCAAACTAGAACCCAAATTGGATAAATGCCTATTTGTAGGATATCCTAGGGAAACCAAAGGATATTACTTCTTTCACCCACAAGAGAACAAAGTATTTGTTGCTCTACATGTGGTTTTCCTTGAGAAGGAATTCCTAAATGCAGTGGTAAGTGGGAGGAAAGTAGAACTCGATGAAAATCAGAGTGATACTATTTCTGGCACAGAATCCTTAACGGAAAATGAACAGTTCATCAGGGATGAAACTGTACCACAATCTTCGAATACACAAGAACCGCGTAGGTCGGAGAAAGTCAGAAAACAACCTGAGAGGTATGGGTTTCTGATCTCACCTCATGTGGATATCAATCTCATTGAGGATAACGAGCCGACTACATATGAGGAAGCGATACAAGGTATCGACTCCGGTTTATGGCAAGATGCCATGAATTCTGAAATAGATTCCATGTACACCAACCAAGTTTGGACACTAGTTGATGCACCCGAAGGCGTAAAGCCTATTAGTTGTAAATGGGTCTTCAAGAAGAAGACCGACATGGATGTCAACGTACAAATGTACAAAGCTAGGCTTGTAGCGAAAGGGTATCGTCAACGACATGGTGTCGATTACGACGAAACTTTTTCACCCGTTGCCATGATAAAATCCATTAGGATTATACTTGCAATTGCTGCATATTTCGATTACGAGATATGGCAGATGGACGTCAAAACCGCTTTCCTTAACGAAAACCTTTTGGAGGATGTTTATATGCAACAGCCTGACGGTTTTATCGTACCAAGACTTGCAAATATGGTTTGTAAGTTAAATCGATTCATTTATGGATTGAAGCAAACATCGCGTTCTTGGAACCAACGTTTTGATGAGATCATAAAAGAATATGATTTCGTTCAAAACGAGAATGATCCTTGTGTATATAAGAAGGTTAATGAGAGCGCACTGACATTCATTGTCCTTTACGTTGATGATGTATTGCTTATTGGCAATGACATTCTCATGTTAACATCGGTGAAAGCTTGGCTTTCATTAAAATTCTCCATGAAGGATCTGGGAGAAGCAGCCTTTATTCTAGGAATAAAGATCTACCGAGATAGATCTAGAAAGCTGCTTGGACTCTCTCAGAGCACGTACATTGACAAAGTGTTGAAGAGATTCAACATGGATCAGTCCAAGATGGGACTGTTGAAAATGTCACATGGCGTCACTCTATCTAATGACATGTGTCCTAAAACTCAAGATGAGAGAGACAACATGAGTAAGATCACATTCGCCTTGGCAGTCGGATCGATCATGTATGCCATGATATGTACACGACCTGATTTCTCGTATGCTTTGAGCATGTGTAGTCGCTATCAGGCCGATCCAGGTGATGGTCACTGGATGGCGGTTAAGAATATCCTTAAGTATCTTAGACGAACTAAGGATGCTTTCTTAATCTATGGAGATGGAGAACTTGAGGTAACTGGGTATACCGATGCAAGTTTCCAAACCGATAAAGACGATTGTAAGTCACAATCCGGGTACATATTTTGTTTGAATAACGGAGCAGTAAGCTGGAAATCTTCCAAGCAAGAGACTGTTGCCGATTCAACAACAGAAGCGGAGTACATTGTTGCAACTGAAGCAGCAAAAGAAGCAGTTTGGATCCGTAAATTCCTAATTGGATTAGAAGTAGTTCTGTTAGCAGCTGAGCCCGTTCCATTGTATTGTGACAATAACGGGGCTATCGCGCAGGCTAAGGAACCGCGGTCTCATCAACGATCCAAGCATGTTCTTCGATGTTTCCATCTGATTCGTGAGATCATACATCGTGGGGATGTGAAGATCCAGAAGGTCGCATCAGAGAACAACATTGCAGATCCACTGACGAAAGCTATTCCTCAGCAAAAGTTTGAGCGACATGTACATAGTTCTGGTGTTAGATGCTTGAGTGACTGGCTATAGGCCAAGTGTGAGATTGTTGGACAATTATGACCCATAGCGTCACTATTTGTAAAAGACATTGTGGTTTTTGTACAATTTAACTATGTGACAATGGAAATTGCATTTTATCATTTTGTAATTGATTACTTAATATATAAATGATAAAAGTCCTTATGATTAGTTCCAGATTATAAGATATGAGACAATATCAATCCATAAAGGTTTAATCATTAAATATCCCTAGTCATAGTATTATCGAGACTGTACATCGATAATGCGGAATAGACTAGTATTGCACTTGTGCGTGTTATAGAAGCGTAACGGTTAAGTTCTCATATATTTAAGTATTGGATACTTATGCAAGTGTGATATGAGGTTGTGTTTACCGATGGTACGGAAACAGCTTCGCTCTGGATAGACCCCACAGAATCTCATTGGTAGTATGACTATGTGTCTATGGGAATCCGCATCAGGGTAGGTGTATTTGATCTTAACCTGAGACTTGCATCGCTAGTACTTGCGACAATCAATACGCTTTGGTTTTGGTCGTCCAGGACTTTAACAGGTTTGTGTACGCCTCTTCTGGTTTATTGAGAATCGTAGTGTATTGGGTGTGATGTCAAGATGGAAGTATCACTTCAGTCATATGGAGATGATGATCACGCATGGATACAGAACTAGTAATCTAATTGGTTGCAACCATCGGGATAATATGACAAGGTCATGATTATCCGATTAAAGAGACCAGTTGCTTGTGATCCGATATATGCTTCGTACGGGGCAGACACTATTCCAGCCCAGGCCTTGTATGTGACATCCGATACTGGATCGTAATATGCAATACTACGTATACTACGTCTCACATAGATTATATATTCCTTTAAGAATATTTCTGGAGAATTAGGTTGGCACGGTGCTTTGCTAGAAGCCAACCATGTCTCATAAATCGGTAAAAATATAGTGCGAGGTACGTACATGTTCGGATAGTCCGACGACCGGATTTACTGTCAACATATCCAGGGATCTCATGGGTTGCTTCCCGAAGATTCACTGATAACGTATGATTCGAACATAATTAATCTGGGATTAATTGCGGAGAGATTTTATCTGGGATAAAATACTATTTAAAGAGAGAGAACGATTAATTTGGAATTAATCGATATACTATATGAAATTAGATTTCATGACAGAATTAAAATTAGATTTTAATTCGGGCGAACGAATTAATTTAGAATCAATTCGCGAGTGACATGAATAGTAATTTTGCTAGGCATAATTATTTAATTAACGGAAAATTCGTTAATTCAGAATTAGCGAATCCGAGCCCGGGATGTGTTGCGGGCCCACTCGGATTTTGAATCAAGTGGGGCCCACAAGTCACATCGCAAGTCACTTTAGTGATGGAAGTCATGTCACCTTTTTGTGATTGACATCCAGTCACTATTCATGATGGGAGTAGATGGAGGCATTGAATGCCAATTTTCCCTCCAATTTGCTTTATGCTTTTTGAAAAAGCATATACCAAATGTTGTGAAAGAATTTTGTATTAAGTTTTTAGAAAACAAAAACAAAAGACATTGAAAACTCGCTCTCTCTCCCCTTTAGCTCCATTGCCGTGAGCTTCTCCATGTGAATGGAAAATTATTTTTCTTTCTTTCTAGGTAGCACTTCACAATGAATCATATCAAGGTGTTAGGGAAATTAATCCCTTGAGCTTGGAATCAACATCAAAGCTTGGAGCTTGGATTTCAACTTCAAAGAGGAAGCTTGGAGACTTTCTCAAAGGCAAAAAATTTTGTATTCAACGCATCCTAAATCCGATCTTTGTAAGTATGTTTCCGCCATTCTTACTTGAGTATTCACATTATTTCATCTTAAATTATCTTGGGAATGCCTTAGAAACCCAATAGAAAGGTGGTTGATATAATTAAGAGATTTTGTCATTAAGCTTCTGGCTTAATTGTAATCCAATAATATTGAATTCTTTGGGCTTGGTCTTTACTTTCGGGCCTTGCATACTGTTGGGTTTGAGTTGAAAAGATGGTTTTGCCCTCGGCCCAATTTTGGCCCGTATAGTTTTTTTACTGAATTTCAGCTGAGGTCCACAATTAGAATTTGGTTAATTTTTTGTAGAGTCCACTCTCAGAGAGTAACCCGTTTCTGAAAGCTTCCACAGCTGTTGGCTGATGAAGATCTGGAATAGTCATCATCTTCTTGTTGAAGCGAGCCACGTAGCTTCGCAAGGATTCTCTCATTCGTTGTTGGATAACGTTGAGGTCATCATTAGTTTTTTCAAGCTTGTGAAATGTTCCACGAATTTATCTGCTACCTGTTGATACGAAATCTAATTCCATTTAATATATCGAATATATTAATTTATCGATTAATTCCAAATTAATCATTATCTCTCTTTAATTGATATTTTATCCCAGATAAAATATCTCTGCAATTAATCCCAAATTAATTTTCTCTCTCATCTTATTAATCTCATATTAATTAAAGTACGAGTCATACGTCATCGGTGAATCTTTGGGAAGTGACCCATGAGATCCCCGGATATGTTGGCAGTAAATACGGTCGTCAGACTATCCGAACACGTAAGTACCAAGTACTACGTTTTACCGATTTACAAGACAAGGTTGGCTTCTAGCAAAGCGCCATGCGTACCCAATTCTCCAGAAATATCCTTACAGGAATAAGGATCTATATCAGGCGTAGTATACGTAGTATTGCGTATTTCGATCCAATATCGGATGATCACATGCAAGGTCTGGGGCTGGTACAATGTCTACCCCGTACGAAGCATATATCGGATGACAAGCAACTAGTCTATTTATTATCGGATAATCATGACCAAGTCATATTATCCCGACGGCTGCAACCTTTTTAAGAGAACCAGTTATGTATACATACGCGATCATCATCTCCATATGACTGGAGTGACACTTTCGTCTTGACATCACACCCAACACACTATGATTCTCAATATACCCAGCAGAGGCATACACAGAACCTGTTAAAGCCCTGGACGACCACAACCAAAGTATATTGATTGTCGTAAGTATTAGCGGTGCAAGTCTCAGGTTAAGACCAAATACACCTACCCTGATTTCAGACTTCCATAGACACATAGTCATACTACTAATGGAATTCCGAGGGGGTCTATCCAGAGCGAAGATGTTTCACGTACCATCGGTAAAACACAACCTCCTATTACACTTTCATGAGTATCATATACCCAAATTTATGAGAACTGTGATGTTGTGCCCTCACAACGCGCACACGTGTAATACTAGTCTTTTACGTATTTATCGATGTCCAATCTTGATAATACTCTGACTAGGGATATTTAATGATTTATCCTTCGTGGACTGATACTGTCTCATATCATTCTCAATCCAGGAACAAATCATAAGGACCTCCTATCATTTATACATCTATGTGACCTAATCACAAATGATAAGAGTGCAATCTCCTTTGTCACATAGTTAATTTGTACAAACAACACCATGATCTGTACAAATAGTGATGCTATGGGTCATAATTGTCCAACAATCTCCCACTTGGCCTATAGCTAGTCACTCGAGTGTCTGACACTCGAACTATGTACGGTTGGCTCAAACTGCTGAGAAAAGGCTTTCGTCAGTGGATTTGCATGATTATCATCTGATGCGATTTATACGATCATCACATCGCCATGATGTATGATCCGAACGAATCAGATGAATATCGAAGTATGTATATGGATCGGTGATGAGACCATTAATTCTTTAGCCTGTGCTGACGTCTAGCTCAGCTGCTAACAGAACTATATCTAATCTAATTAGATTTGTTATCGACCCAGATGGCTTCTATTGCTGCCTCAGCTGCAGCAATAACCCGCATTTGTTGTTTATTCGGTAACAGTATCTTGCATGGAAGATTTCCAACTCACTGTACCGTTATTCAAACTGTATAGTACCATTTTTATCGGTTAGGAAACTTGCAACAGTGATCTTAGTCACTTCAAGTTCTCATTCTCCATAGTATAAGACAGTATCCTTAGATCTCTAAGATTCTAAAGGATGTTCTTAACATCAATCCAGTGACTATCACCTCGGATTGGCCTGTTTGTGAATCTATATGCTCAAAACGTATGAGACACCAGGTCGCGTACATTTTTCAATGTACGAGTTCTCGGAGAGTTTTCTCGAAAGCCAAGCTTTTCGCCGATTGTATTTATGGGAATATCATTTACAAGAAATGACCTATCATTATTGTATAAGACAGCCATTGTTAGTGCGCTCCCACTAACCTCTTTATATACAAAAGAATCACTTCGTTTTGAATTAAATCATAAACCATTATGATTACATCAAAATGATAATTCCGAGAACCTAATGCTTGCTTCAATCCAAACATGGATCGAATTAGTTTTGGTACGACAAAACCGACAGGATGTTGTAAACATCCTCCAAAAGGTTTCCTTTCCAGGAAAGCGATTTTCCCGTTCGGCTGACATATTTCATAAATGAAACATGCAGCATTAGCAAGCATTATCCAAATGGATCTACCATGGCAACAGGTAAAATGTTGAATCGTAATCAACACAATGTTAATAATGATACCTTTCCGCTAAAAGCCCAGCTTCATACGTTGTTATGTTGCCTTCCATGTATGTATTCCTTGAAGACTTATAAAGTACCAATAGGCACAATGCCTTGTGGTACATCAACTAGTATCCAAACTTGGTTGATATACATGGAATCCATTTCGGTTTATATGGCACTTTGCCATAATTGGGAGTCGATACCTTGTATCACTTCCTCATACGTAGTCAGTTGGTATACCTCAATAAGATTGACATCTTTATGAGTTGAGATCAGAAACCCATACCCCAGGTTATTTTCTGACTCTCTCTGACTTACATGGTTCTTGTGTATTCGAAGATTACTGGTATAGTTTCATTCTTGATGAACTATTTATGTTCCATTAGGACTCGGTGCCAGGAATAGTATTACTCTAATTTTCATCGAGTTTTACTATCCTCTCATTTACCACTGCATATCGGTATTCCTCTTAGGAAAACCGCATGGCGAGCAACAATTACATTGTTCTCATGTGAGTTGTATAAGTACTATACTTATGTATCCCTTGGATAACCTACAATTGGCACTTATCCGATTTGGGTTTTAGTTTGCTATCATCCAAACATATACCTAGCATACCCAAATCATCAGGAATGAGAAACCTGGTTTCTTTCCTATTCATATCTAATATGAAATCTGTCAAACATATTATTATGGAACCTTATTCAAAATAAGTTCTGCACTGTTTAATGTTTATTCGTTGAAGGAAATGGTAGCTCAGAGCGACTCATGATTAACCTTATCATGTCTAATAAACTTCGGTTACTCAGTTCGGACACACCGTCAAATTGACGTGTTCCGGGAGGAGTCCTCATTGAAAGAATACTATACTCTTTCAAGTATATTAGAAACTTATTGCTTAAGTATTTTCCATTACGGTCTTACCGTGACGGTTTAATACTTTAGCCGATCTGTTTGTCTATTTCGTGTCGAAATTGTAAAAGTTTCCGATTTGTGTTTCTAAGGAAACACATAACCATAACGAGATACCACATCCGTAAAGGTCATGAAATATTCATATCCACCTCTAGTCTAGCTAGACATGGGCCCACTTGCTTCACTATGAACTAGGGCTATCAGATCGGTGGTATTTACACTTTTACCAAGTAAATGTGTTATAGGCATTTTGCCCAATAAACTAGATTTGTAGACTTTATTTGAATGGAATCAAATATGTCTTGGTACCCACTCTTCAAAAGTACGGATATACGAGTCTTGTTTAATTGTGTCACAGACAACAATGCCACAATTGAGTTTCAACTGATCAAATCAATTTGAGCTATTTGTTTGTCATATTATACATTTGAGATTTTATTTATATTCAAAATATAAATTATGTTATTCACATCTTATGTGTTTATCTCAATATCATCTTTATAAAATAAAACACTTTAGTGTTCTAGGATATAAAGGTTCACCCGCAGTGGGTTAAACACTGATATAGAGATAATGTTTCTAGTCAAACTAGTTACATTATAACAGTTTCCTAATTTAAGTACATACCCGTAGGGTAGTTCCTAAACTTAGGTATCTATGGTTAAAACAACGACTTTCATCCCGTTTCCGATTTGCAGATAAATCTCTATTGAAGTCAGTATCATGTTCATAATAGATTCTGAACATCGATACATATATTTTATGTACCACACTAAATATTTAAAATCTAATTTCAATACTAGTAGTGAACATAATGTTTGACAAACATATTTGAAGTCGGAGTCTTGCACCGTCTTCAATTCCTTCATGTCTGCTTTGTCCAAACGGCAGTCACGCTTCCGCGATCCCGTTTGCCACTTTTAGGCAGACAGTTTGGATATGTCATTTGTCTTCCCAGAAGACTATAATGATTTTGCCTTTGCCCCTTTTTTCACACTCCAGAAGCCTTTGGCCTAGCCTCGGGTTTCTAGAATATCGAAGTAAAGTGCGCCTTGCGCTACTTGCCTTATTGCAAAGTTTTGACTTTATCTCCTTGAGAATAGTCATTAACTTTCCAAGAGTTATGTATTGCAATTTAGTACTTCTAAGATCTAATAATAGACCTATGAAGATCCTTCAATTTCATTATCATACTTTAAGGATCTAATCCTCAGTTCTGATTCAGAAATTAAGGAGTCTACTGTGACAAGCTTAATGGATTAAGCACTTAAGTTATCATCACATGTATCTTCCAAAGATCTGTTGGGGTTGGTGCTCACAGCGCCAATTCCCGGTTGTATTTCTTTATGAATACTTCTGTAAAATATTATTATTTTGAATAATATATGCAGTTTCTATAATATAATGTAGCTTTAAATATGGTAAAGTCACGGTACAGTTGCAAAAGCGTCGCAACTGACATTGAGTTGTATCATGATGTTTTCATTCTCAAACAGTTCCTGGTCAAGGTTTACACTACTTGGTCAGTAAAGTAAACCCGTTGAGACCGGTACATGTCGTATACTAGAATATATGATTCCAATGGTTTCTCAATGAACCATAAGTCTTGGAGACTAGTATAGACGTGTAGGTGTTTATAGCGGATAAACATTGAACGACTCACCGAAGATTCTTAATGGATGGTACACCAACGTCAATAAGAATCTTCTCGGGATGAGTAGCACTTGTGATTCTTAGACTTGAGATGCCATTGTGGACACATGAGACATCTTCTACACTTAGATAGCAGTCACGTCACCGATCTATTTAGATCAGACCTCCGCATGTTCGTTGGGTGTAGATAGATCCTCGGGGTGTCCTATGTGTATCAAGAAATGATCCGTCAATTCTGTGTATCAGAGCATAGGTAGTCCATATGATTAGCAATCAGATAAAATCCATAGGCCCCCGTGGTACAATTTAGAAGTTAGTTCTAAATGTTCTTTTTGAGATTGCTAATAGAATAGTCGACTGGATAATCCCCATAGAGATTTGACGTTTACATCTATATCTCTAGGATATATCCGGATACCTGTGACAGAGGAATTATACATTTGCCATGACCTCGACCTGTATGATTCAGCGAGTTTATCCGTGATCGTCATAATTTACGGGTGGATAAATTATGGACACGAAATTAGATTTCGTGACAGATATGCCTGAATCTAAAGAATCTCAATAATGAAACATACTCGTAGAGCACTAGAGCAACATTTATAAATGATATTGATTATTTATAAAGTCGTTTAAAAGTTAAACGCAAAATACATGCTAAAGGGACCCGATAGTCATTTCCTTAATTATTGTGTATTTACATTTAATACTTGATTAATTTAAATACACATTAATTAATAGTCAAATTGAGATATTTGACTAATATCCTAAATGAAAATATATATTTGATATTTAATGTAAAAATTATATATATATATATTTAATTAATTAATTAATTGTTAAATGATTAAATTAATTAAAATATAAATATCTTTACATTTGGATATTTGTATTAAATGGCTAAGTTGCCTTTGTTGACTTAATTAAAATATCTATAAAGTGTTAATAGATATTTAAATCAAGTTGATCAAATGAAAATGAAATTAATATTCTTGTATATGCCTTTACCAAATTCGGCCAAGGCCTTTGTGAAGCAAGTATATATTGTTTTTCATTTCATTTGGTAAATAACCTAATACAGTTTCTAACCTAAAATCCATTAAAAGAAAACAAAAGAAGCTAGAGAGGAAGAAAGGAAAAACAAAGGAAAAAGCTTGGATTTAGTAAGTTTTCTCAACTTACTATTAGAGAGGAAATTGTTCCTTATGTTCTAGGCTACTTCTTGTGATTTTATCATGTTGTTATTTTCTTTATTCTTTGTGTTTTTGATGAATGGAAGTTTAGTGAAAGTGTTGAGCATGTATAATGATGGAAGCTTGTGACTAGTGTAGTTATAAGTATTCTTTTAAGGTTTTGGAAACTTTGTTGCTAATATAGAGTTGTTGACCCACTCTTAGATGACCTAGATTTGATCTAGAGTTGTTTCATTATGTTGAGACTTTAATTGGATGGAAGAATGATGATTGAAGTAATTGATTTAACCAATTTGGTCTAATTTGTCCAATTTGAAGAAATTGAAAAATTAGGGTTTAAGACCTTGTCCAAATTTGGGGATTTTCATTTATGTTGTGTATAAGGATGTGTATATGATGTATATAAAGTTTCATGTTGATAGGATTACATCTTGATGTGTTTTGAAGCATGAAATCACAAAATGCACAAACCCCCCCAAGGAGGCTCTCGGCCAAATGAGAGATTTTGGGATTTTTGGTTGCTCTTGGTGTTTTGATGTTTTGAACATGTTAAGTTCATCTTAGAAATGATTTAGAATCATCCAAAATTGATTTGAACAATTTCGGACTAAAATGAACAAAATACCAAGTGTAAGGGTAAGGGTAATTCGGTAAATTCACATAAATTTGATTTATTGAATTTTATTTCATAATTTAATAATTGGGTAATTAAATAAATATGTTTATTTAATTAATCCGAGAAAAAGTTTTGAAATCGGAAAATTTGATTTTCCACCGTTTCTGTTGTGTTACCGGATTTAACCCCTAAAACCCCTACAAGATCATGCTCTACTATTTGCTTAACTCCGGGCATAGGCCTAATATATTATTTTATCAAATAAAGTAACTTATTATTTTCCAGGACCATCCTGAAATTTTATTCCCAATTTGAAAATTAAATCATTTAAATACATTTTCCTTAGGATTATCTTTTAAATGTCAATCTTCCAATTATATCTTGATTTTAATAGTCCAACTATTTAATCAACGATTTTCGGTACTGTTTATTATAAAGATTATAATAGTCCAACTATTTAATCAACTATAAATAAATTGTTTGAATATAGTCCAACTATTTATTAAAACAACGATTTAAATATTAGTCCAACTAACATTTAATTTATTTGACGAATGATGTTGGTTTTGAGCGCGTATGGCAAGTAATTAAACGAATATTGCAAATTCAATTCTTGCCTCCCACTATTTTTCGGCGAGCCTCTAACTCTCTGTCGAATACTCGGGAAACCGTGTTTCCTAGTGCGCTAGGATCCCGTTAAATATCACACAATCTTGACTTTGGACAACAAATTGTATGATAATTAACTAGGTAGATCTCTAAGATCGATTGGATCCAATCCAATTCCTAGATCCGGTAGGGGGACATCCAAGTCCAAAACATATATCTTATATATGACAATATATCCAATATATTGCCTAACCTTTTTCCTCTGAATCAACTAAGCTTTGGCTTTGGCATAACAAACTTAGTGATCCCAGTTAAGCGCGACCCATTGACCATGGAAAGCTTCGTAATCAATGTCGATGGACAAGAAGTGGTCTTGACTTTGGCCAACAAACCACAACTTGGACAAGACACTGATATGGAACAAAGCTCTCGTGATTCAAACACATCCTCGACGGACAAAGGCCTTGACTTTGGCCAACAAGCCAATGCCAGTCTTGGATCTTGAGTGAGAATCACTCAATGGAATGAAAAACGCTTAATATTTTGCGAGGGTTTTTCGAGTGCAAATTGGCAAATCTTTGTTAAGGTCTCATCATCATACACCCTTAAACATGCATTCTAAAAACATAATAAAGCGCATATGAATAAATAATAATGATATGCGGATGGATACTTTACACATTGATCCTAGATCAAATCTCTCTCTTTCTCTCTCCCGCTAGCACATGTATTACTTCTACCTGTTACACTACACTTCTAAAGAAACCTCATTTACATTGAGGGGAATAGGGAGAAGAGAATACAAAGAATAAGGAGGTAATAAGGCTGGACACATTAATAAATCAAATTTATTACAACAATTTCTAAAATTGTCCCATACATCTAATATCCATCTGATATACATTATTCATGCATCGCAACCACGTATTCACACAAGCATGTTATCAATCAATCTAATCAAATTAATTAATCTGATAATTAGTGATCATCCAATGTTCAAACAACAATTTGATTTTGCTCCGTCAAACTCGTTTTTGCGAATAAATACTCAAAATACGAATTCATGAATTAAATTAAACTACAAAATTAAATCCAATTCAATTTGTATTTAATACTAATTCGTTATTTAATTCCAAATTAAATATCACACTTTATTAATGAACTTTTACGACTTAAATTCCAAATTTAATTGCTACGGGTCTCAAAGCCCGATTAACATCCAACGTCAATTTAATTAAAGTCCAATGGGCTTTTAATTAATTTCTTCAAGGCGGGGACTTTTGGTCAACTCGAGTCAAACCCAATAACCAAAGTCCAATCCGGGAATTACCCCATAAGACTTAGAAATCAATTTAGGCCCATTAGGCCCAATTAAACTTTAAAGGTCCATTAGTTGCATTTCGGCTTTATGGAAGCGGTTTTGGGCCTAATTGGATCCAACCAATTTTGCCTAAACCCAACTTAGTACAACCAAGCCCAATTAGCCCAATTACAACATAACAAGCACAAATCCAATTTTAAGGCCCAACATAATTAAATTACCAAATTCCAAATTCATAATTTAATTACTTAAAGTGCATAACACAATTAATTACCCAATTAATATTTCTAAAACATCAATTAACACAACTAATCATGCTCATTTACATTAAATCATGTCAAACACAATTTATCAAAAATCAAACCCAAACATGCTTTACTACTCTCGGTAATGGAGGAGATTTTGTGTCTGATTCGGTTTCAATCCAATTAATTCCACAATCGACATTGCCCGAATGATTTTAAGTCATCCAATGAATCAAAATCAAAAAATCACCAAGATCACATTTAGGGCACCATTCGGCCATGCCAAAATTTTGGGGAAAAAAAGCTCCAAACACAATTTCATCAAATTGATCAAATCAATCCTCAATTAAACATGTATTAAGCATACTCAAACATCCAATTTATTCAAATCATGCTCAAATACATTTTACCCAAATTTTAAGCCATAATCATATTTCATGTTTTTACTCTCTCTGATACCAATTGTTGGAGTTCCTAGGCCCCGATGATCGAATACAAAGTAAGAAATAAGTGTGAGAATACAACAAGGAAGTTGCGGAATACTCACATCGATCGGTTGAGCGACGCGCGAGGCAATAAAAATTTGGTTTCTGCCCTCTTTACTACTCGGCAATGAGATGTTGTCCTCTCAAAAATTCGGCTTCAATCATCCTTCGTCAAGCTCCAAGCTTCATCAAATGATTCCAAGCTCATGGGTGGACTTCCCTATCACCTTCACAAGACTTCGTAGTGTGCTAGCACTCCCGATTTTGCCAGAAAATCGTGACTTTTTACTTCCCTATTGCTCACGGTTTTGGCAAACCAGTGAGGAGAAAACAGCCTATTGGGCGTGTTTGAGAGGAGAGAAAGAGAGAGGAAGTGTTGAGAGAGAGAAAGAAAAATGTGTATTAATTTTAATTGATGATGTGATCCTAGCAGCATGGATTGATTTCGTTTGTTTAGGCTTATTTATTATTTATTTTTATATATGGAACCAACATGGATGTCCGTTTTTATTTATTATTTGGGTTAGTTTATTTTATTTAATTATGGGTTCAAAATGGGCTAGAAATTAGGAGTTATGAGTTTTTAGTTGGTAATGGGTAGTTTAGAGTTATATTAGTCTTTTTAGCTCTCTTAGGGTTTGAGTATGTTACTATTTAAACTCAAAAACATCTCTTAATGAAGGACCCTATTTTTTGTGCGTGAATAGTAACTTTTCTTGAGATTGAGAAAATTTTATCATCGTTCAGTGATTGAACAAAGACTTATCAAAGGGTTGGCATCATTTGTGGCGTCCGATTTGCTGGTAAAATTCATCTAAGGCTATCTCCAAGGGTTTTCAAGGACAGGTTCTTTGGGGGTCTACGGGATCTTGGATCGGGTTTCGTCTTTTCGTATCCTGTTTCGTATCAATTGGTATCAGAGCCAGATGTCAGGTCTGACTTTTATTTATTTTCGCTTCTTCTTTTTTTCCTGTTAATTCGGTCTTTGAAGTCTTATTTTTGCTGTCATATTCATTGTGTCATTGATAGCCTTCTACTGCTGTCAATCAAAAACAAAAAAAAAAACAAAAAAAAAATATTTCTTACTTTTATATTTGTGTCTGTTAGTTAAAAAAAATCGTTTTGTTCTGCCTTGTGTCGTGTTCGTGTGTCTTCACCAAAAAGAGTAGGGTTACTGTCTAGCAAAAAAAAGGAGAAAGTTCACGCCTGTGAAAAAAAAACCAAAAAAGTTAAGTTCACGCTTGTGAGGCTGTGAACCCAAAAAAAAAAGTTTCCTGGAATTGCGTTTGTCAGTCAAAAAAAAATTTTCTTCATTGGCTAGTGCAGATCAGTAGGCAGTAGGGTTTGTTTGATTTTTGACCTTTTTGCATGAGAACTTTGTTAATAGGTTGTTGCTGTTGTTAAAAAAAAAATCAGACCTGGTCAGTAAAGTTTGATCAATTATCTTGTGTGTTAAGTTGTGCTAGGGCTTGCCTTAGTGTTCCTTAATCGAAAAGAAAATTTTTGGTTGAATTTGTCACTGAATTTTGAATCTGATTTTTTTGTGTTTTGTTTTGAGTCTCATGTGATTTTTTTTAGTCTTATTTTTGTCTCGTCTTTGTCTTTGTCATTTTTTTTAGTCGTTTCTTCCTTCTTGAGTTTGTTTTTGTCAAGATGCCAAGTGCATTGGTTGATATTATGGGACACCCAAGAGATAATATCTCTCGTACCAGAGTATTTGTGAAAGATGAGGTGTGCAGTGTGATTATTGATGGGGAACAGTGGGCTAATTTAGTTAGTACCAGCCTCGTGGAGAAATTGAGGTTGTCATTGCGAAACCATCCTAAGCCTTATATGTTGCGAGGTTTGCCTAATTGTGATGAGGTTAAGGTGGAGTATCAAGTCATGGTTTCCTTTACTACTATGAGATTTCATGATGAAGTATTATGTGATATGGTGCCTATGCTTGATTGTCACGTATTGTTGGGTGGGTCATGGAAGTATGATAGGCAAGTGTGGCATCATGTTGAGAGGAGTATGTACATTTATGTCACGGAGCGGAGGTCAGTGATTATTTCTCTTTTAACACCACAACAAGCCTATAAAGATCAATTAATAATGAAGAGGAGAACTGAGGTTGAAAATAGGAAAAAAGAAAGAGTTGTCGAGTGCTTAGCAAATAAACTTTCTAGTGATATTGTTAATGTCAAAGAAGAAAATATGAGCATGGTAGTGAGTAAGCAAGTAGTGATGAGTGAGTGTGATGCGAAGGTTGTTGCTATTTCTGAGGTGGATGACGTAGCTGTTGCTGGTGATGATAAATTTGAAGCTCAATACATGGCTAACTGTATTGATGCAATTACATGTGTAGTCGAATGTGTTGAGAGTGTTGAGCATCCAAATGAGAGTAGTGAGCCGGGAAACACATGGGTAAATACGTGTGAGAGTTTTGTGAGTGTTAAGCATGTAGAATTTGTTGTGAATGAGATTGAGAGTGTGAACTTAATTAGGAATCTCATTGGGAAGGAGAGTGCAATAAAATTAGATTTTGCGGAAGAGTATGGGCAAAAGGGAACAATACACAAGCATTGTTGTACTAACATTGAAACTTTTCTTCCATGTGATTTTTCCTTGTTCCAGAATAATCGTCCAATTGATTTTATCATTACTATCTATGATCCGGGCACGGATTCGAGGACGAATCATTTTCAAGAGAGTGAGAATGATGTGATCCTAGCAGCATGGATTGATTTCGTTTGTTTAGGCTTATTTATTATTTATTTTTATATATGGAACCAACATGGATGTCCGTTTTTATTTATTATTTGGGTTAGTTTATTTTATTTAATTATGGGTTCAAAATGGGCTAGAAATTAGGAGTTATGAGTTTTTAGTTGGTAATGGGTAGTTTAGAGTTATATTAGTCTTTTTAGCTCTCTTACGGTTTGAGTATGTTACTATTTAAACTCAAAAACATCTCTTAATGAAGGGCCCTATTTTTTGTGCGTGAATAGTAACTTTTCTTGAGATTGAGAAAATTTTATCATCGTTCAGTGATTGAACAAAGACTTATCAAAGGGTTGGCATCCTTTGTGGCGTCCGATTTGCTAGCAAAATTCATCTAAGGCTATCTCCAAGGGTTTTCAAGGACAGGTTCTTTGGAGGTCTACGGGATCTTGGATCGGGTTTCGTCTTTTCGTATCCTGTTTCGTATCAATTGATTTCCAAAATCAATAACATATACCAATTTTTCTCTTTCAAAAGTCAAGCCATAAATGTTTTCCATCAACTACACACATCAATTCCCATCAATCAGTGAATAGTGACTGGCGTCAATCACTCAAAGTGAAAGACATCTATCACTTGATTGACGAATGATGTGACGCTAGATGCGACTAGCGATTTGACGCTTGATTTGACTTGTGTGCCGCACTCGAATTCGAAATGCGAATGCGCTCGCAAATAATCCCGGGCTCGGGTTCGCTAATTCCAAATTAATGAATTTTCTGTTGCGACGTAATTAAATCTAATTTAATTAAATAATCATGCATAGCATAATTACTATTCACGTCGCTAACGAATTAATTCTAAATTAATTCGTTCGCCCGAATTAAAATCTAATTTTAATTTCGCGTCGAAATCTAATTCTGTTTAATATATCGAATATATTAATTTATCGATTAATTCCAAATTAATCGTTATCTCTCTTTAATTGATATTTTATCCCAGATAAAATATCTCCGAAATTAATCCCAGATTAATTTTCTCTCTCATCTTATTAATCCCAGATTAATTAAAGTGCGAGTCATACGTCATCGGTGAATCTTTGGGAAGCGACCCATGAGATCCCCGGATATGTTGGCAGTAAATACGGTCGTCGGACTATCCGAATACGTAAGTACCAAGTACTACGTTTTACCGATTTATAAGACAAGGTTGGCTTCTAGGAAAGCGCCATGCCTACCCAATTCTCCAGAAATATCCTTACAGGAATAAGGATCTATATCAGGCGTAGTATACGTAGTATTGCGTATTTCGATCCAGTATCGGATGATCACATGCAAGGCCTGTGGCTTGTACAGTGTCTGCCCCGTACGAATCATATATCGGATGACAAACAACTAGTCTCCTTATTATCGGATAATCATGAACAAGTCATATTATCCCGACGGTTGCAACCTTTTTAAGAGAACCAGTTATTTATCCCTACGCGATCATCATCTCCATATGACTTGAGTGACACTTCCGTCTTGACATCACACCCAACACACTACGATTCTCAATATACCCAGCAGAGGCGTACACAGAACCTGTTAAAGCCCTGGACGACCACAACCAAAGTATATTGATTGTCGTAAGTATTAGCGGTGCAAGTCTCAGGTTAAGACCAAATACACCTATGTCGTTGTGCCCTCATAACGCGCACAAGTGTAATATTAGTCTTTTACGTATTTATCGATGTCCAATCTCGATAATACTCTGACTAGGGATATTTAATGATTTATCCTTCGTGGACTGATACTGTCTCATATCATTCTCAATCCAGGAATAAATCATAAGGACCTCATATCATTTATACATCTAGGTGATCTAATCACAAATGATAAGAGTGCAATTTCCTTTGTCACATAGTTAATTTGTACAACAACACCATGATCTGTACAAATAGTGACGCTATGGGTCATAATTGTCCAACATATTTCCCTCCTCATAGTGGATACAACCTGTTGTGCTTGGTCGACTGGCGAAATGGGTAGGTTCCTCTGGTCGCCATTTGCTGGATTTTCCTCTGCCACTTCGTTGAAAGTTCCGAAGAGGTTAGATGGAATGACATGATTGTTGTGCTGATCAGGGGTGTTTCGATGTTGAGAAGTGGATGAGATTAATTTTAACTGCTTTTGAAAGCTTATGTTGGAATTTCGCATGGTTTGATTTTCTTCTTCCAAAGTTTGCAGTCTTTCTTGGAGCATGGCCAGTTGCGATGATACTGGATCCGGTGTTTGCTCATTGCTAGAAGCCATGAATGATTGTGATTTTGAGAGTTATAGGATGAGAGATCTTCGTCTGCTATGAATCGCTAAGGCCCCACGGTGGACGCCAAATTGTGGATGCTGGATTTCAGCCGAGGTCCACAATCAGAATTTGTAGGTTGGGGGCACTAGCGATCCTGCAAAATAAAGATAGAGTAAGCGGAAGTAGACTACCCACCGGTGTGGTGGTTGTCAGGGGCACTCCGATGCTCAAGTCAGTAGTATGAAATGAGCAGTAAAATAGTAAAATGTGAAAGCAAGGCTCGTTATTACCTTATCTTTCTTTGGGTGGCCGTGAGGGCGGTGACAAGTGTTTAGGGAATGAGAAATTCTGAGAGCTTGTGTCAGATAATATAGGCTTGTATGAGAATGGAGAAGCTTGAATGCCTTGTGTCTTGAATTGCGTTACTATTTGTATATGAAAATGATCATCCTTTGCAGCTGGCATAAGTCCCACAACGCGCCCAGAGACTTGATAAAAAGTTTGCGCATGTGAGAATATGTCTTGTGTTAGGCAAAGTGGGGAAATGTGGTTGATATAATTAAGAGATTTTGTCCTTAAGCTTATGGCTTAACTGTAATCCAATAATACTGAATTCTTTGGGCTTGGTCTTTACTTTCGGGCCTTGCATACTGTTGGTTTTGAGGTGAAAATATGATTTTGCACTCGGCCCAATTTTGGTCCGTACAATTGACCCACCGGTGTGGTGGGTGCCGGGGGCACTCCGACGCTCAAGTCAGTAGTATGAAATAAGCAGTAAATAAGTAAAATGTGAAAGCAAGGCTCGTTATTACCTTATCTTTCTTTGGGTGACAGTCAGGGCGGTGACAAGTGTTTAGGGAATGAGAAATTTTGAGAGCTTGTGTCAGAGTATATAGGCTTGTATGAGAATGTAGAAGCTTCAATGCCTTGTGTCTTGAATTGCGTTGCTATTTATAGATGAAAAGGATCTTCTTTTTCAACTGGCATAAGTCCCACAACGCGCCCAGACATTTGATAAAAAGTTTGAGCATGTGAGAATATGCCTTGTGTTAGGCAAAGTGGGAAATGTGGTTGATATAATTAAAAGATTTTGTCCTTAAGCTTCTGGCTTAATTGTAATCCACTAATACTGAATTCTTTGGGCTTGATCTTTACTTTCGGGCCTTGCATACTGTTGGGTTTGAGGTGAAAAGATGATTTTGCCCTCGGCCCAATTTTGGCCCGTAAAGTTGACACACCGGTGTGGTGGGTGCCGGGGGCACTCCGACGCTCAAGTCAGTAGTATGAAATAAGCAGAAAGATAGTAAAATGTGAAAGCAAGGCTCGTTATTACCTTATCTTTCATTGGGTGGTTGTGAGGGCGGTGACAAGTGTTTATGGAATGAGAAATTCTGACAGCTTGTGTCAGAGAATATAGGCTTGTATGAGAATGGATAAGCTCGAATGCCTTGTGTCTTGAATTGTGTTGCTATTTATAGATGAAAATGATCATCTTTTGCAGCTGGCATAAGTCCCACAACGCGCTCAGACACTTGATAAAAAGTTTGAGCATGTGAGAATATGCCTTGTGTTAGGCAAAGTGGGGAAATGTGGTTGATATAATTAAGAGATTTTATCCTTAAGCTTATGGCTTAATTATAATCCAATAATACTGAATTCTTTGGGCTTGTTCTTTACTTTCGAGCCTTCCATACTATTGGGTTTGAGGTGAGAAGACGGTTTTGTCCTCGGCCCAATTTTGGCCCGTACAGTTGACCCACCGGTGTGGTGGGTGCCGGAGGCACTCCGACGCTCAATTCAGTAGTATGAAATGAGCAGTAAGCAAGTAAAATGTGAAAGCAAGGCTCGTTATTACCTTATCTTTCATTGGGTGGCTGTGAGGGCGGTGACAAGTGTTTATGGAATGAGAAATTCTAAGAGCTTGTGTCAGAGAATATAGGCTTGTATGAGAATGTATAAGCTTGAATGCCTTGTGTCTTGAATTGTGTTGCTATTTATAGATGAAAATGATCATCTTTTGCAGCTGGCATAAGTCCCACAACGCGCCCAGACACTTGATAAAAAGTTTGAGCATGTGAGAATATGCCTTGTGTTAGGCAAAGTGGGGAAATGTGGTTGATATAATTAAGAGATTTTGTCCTTAAGCTTCTGGCTTAATTATAATCCAATAATACTGAATTCTTTGGGCTTGGTCTTTACTTTCGGGCCTTCCATACTGTTGGGTTTGAGGTGAAAAGACGGTTTTGTCATCGGCCCAATTTTGGCCCGTATAGTTGACCCACCGGTGTGGTGGGTGTCGGGGGCACTCCAACGCTCAAGTCAGTAGTATGAAATGGGCAGTAAACAAGTAAAATATGAAAGCAAGGCTCGTTATTACCTTATCTTTCTTTGAGTGGCCGTGAGGGCGGTGACAAGTGTTTAGGGAATGAGAAATTCTGAGAGATTGTGTCAGAGAATATAGGCTTGTATGAGAATGAAGAAGCTTGAATGCCTTGTGTCTTGAATTGCATTGCTATTTATAGATGAAAATGATCATCTTTTGCAGGTGGCATAAGTCCGACAACGCGCCCAGACACTTGATAAAAAGTTTGAGCATGTGAGAATATGCATTATGTTAGGCAAAGTGGGGAAATGTGGTTGATATAATTAAGAGATTTTTTCCTTAAGCTTCTGGCTTAATTGTAATCCAATAATACTGAATTCTTTGGGCTTGGTCTTTACTTTCGGGCCTTGCATACTGTTGGGTTTGAGGTGAAAATATGGTTTTGCCCACGGCCCAATTTTGGCCCGTACAGTTGACCCACCGGTGTGGTGTGTGTCGGGGGCCCTCCGACGCTCAAGTCAGTAGTATGAAATAAGCAGTAAACAATTAAAATGTGAAAGCAAGGCTCGTTATTACCTTATCTTTCTTTGGGTGGCCGTGAGGGCGGTGACAAGTGTTTAGGGAATTAGAAATTCTGAGAGCTTGTGTCAGAGAATATAGGCTTGTATGAGAATGGAGAAGCTTCAATGCCTCGTGTCTTTAATTGCGTTGCTATTTATAGATGAAAAGGATCATCTTTTCAGCAGGCATAAGTCCCACAACGCGCCCAGACTCTTGATAAAAAGTTTGAGCATGTGAGAATATGCCTTGTGTTAGGCAAAGTGGGGAAATGTGGTTAATGTAATTAATAGATTTTTTCCTTAAGCTTCTGGCTTAATTGTAATCCAATAATACTAAATTCTTTGGGGTTGGTATTTTCTTTCGGGACTTGCATACTGTTGGGTTTGAGGTGAAAAGACGGTTTTACCCTCCGCCCAATTTTGGTCCGTACAATTGACCCACCGGTGTGGTGGGTGCCAGGGGCACACCGACGCTCAAGTTAGTAGTATTAAATGAGCAGTAAGCAAGTAAAATGTGAAAGCAAGGCTCGTTATTACCTTATCTTTCTTTGGGTGGCCGTGAGGGCGGTGACAAGTGTTTAGGGAATGAGAAATTCTGAGAGCTTGTGTCAGAGATAATAGGCTTGTATGAGAATGAAGAAGTTTGAATGCCTTGTGTCTTGAATTGTGTTGCTATTTATAAATGAAAATGATCATCTTTTACAGCTGGCATAAGTCCCACAAAGCGCCCAGACACTTGATAAAAAGTTTGAGCATGTGAGAATATGTCTTGTGTTAGGCAAAGTGGGGAAATGTGGTTGATATAATTAATAGATTTTGTCCTTAAGCTTCTGGCTTAATTGTAATCCAATAATACTGAATTCTTTGGGCTTGGTCTTTAATTTCGGGTCTTACATACTGTTGGGTTGAAGTGAAAAACGGTTTTGTCCTCAGCCCAATTTTGGCCCGTACAGTTGACCCACTGGTGTGGTGGGTGCCGGGGGCACTCCGATGCTCAAGTCAGTAGTATGAAATGGCTAGTAAACAAGTAAAATATGAAAGCAAGGCTCGTTATTACCTTATCTTTCTTTGGGTGGCCTTGAGGGCGGTGACAAATGTTTAGGGAATGAAAAATTCTGAGAGCTTGTGTCAGAGAATATAGACTTGTATGAGAATGGATAAGCTTGAATGCCTTGTGTCTTGAATTGATTTGCTATTTATATATTAAAAGGATCATCTTTTGCAGCTGTCATAATTCCCACAACGCGCCCAGAGACTTGATAAAAAGTTTTCGCATGTGAGAATATGTCTTGTGTTAGGCAAAGTGGGGAAATGTGGTTGATATAATTAATAGATTTTGTCCTTAAGCTTCTGGCTTAATTTTAATTCAATAATACTGAATTCTTTGGGCTTGGTCTTTACTTTCGGGCCTTGCATACTGTTGGATTTGAGGTGAAAAGATGGTTTTGCCCTCGGCCCAATTTTCGCCCGTACAGTTGACCCACCGGTGTGGTTGGTGCTGGGAGCACTCCGACGCTCAAGTCAGTAGTATGAAATGAGCAGTAAACAAGTAAAATGTGAAAGCCAGGCTCATTATTACCTTATCTTTCTTTGGGTGGCAGTCAGAGAGGTGACAAGTGTTTAGGGAATTAGAAATTCTGAGAGCTTGTGTCAGATAATATAGGCTTGTATGAGAATGGAGAAGCTTCAATGCCTTGTGTCTTGAATTGTGTTGCTATTTATAGATGAAAATGATCATCTTTTTCAGCAGGCATAAGTCCCACAATGCGCCCTGACATTTGATAAAAAGTTTGAGCATGTGAGAATATGTCTTGTGTTAGGCAAATTGGGGAAATGTGGTTGATATAATTAATCGATTTTGTCCTTAAGCTTCTGGCTTAATTGTAATCCAATAATACTAAATTCTTTGGGGTTGGTCTTTGCTTTCGGGCCTTGCATACTGTTGGGTTTGAGGTGAAAAGACGGTTTTGCCCTCCGCCCAATTTTGGCCCGTACAATTAACCCACCGATGTGGTGGGTGCCAGGGGCACTCCGACGCTCAAGTCAGTAGTATGAAATGAGCAGTAAGCAAGTAAAATGTGAAAGCAAGGCTCGTTATTACCTTATCTTTCTTTGGGTGGCCGTGAGGTCGATGACAATTGTTTAGGGAATGAGAAATTCTGAGAGATTGTGTCAGAGATAATAGGCTTGTATGAGAATGAAGAAGCTTGAATGCCTTGTGTCTTGAATTGCGTTGCTATTTATAGATGAAAATGATCATCTTTTGCAGTTGGCATAAGTCCCACAAAGCGCCCAGACACTTGATAAAAAGTTTGAGCATGTGAGAAAATGTCTTGTGTTAGGCAAGGTGGGGAAATGTGGTTGATATAATTAATAGATTTTGTCCTTAAGCTTCTGTCTTAATTGTAATCCGATAATACTGAATTATTTTGACTTGGTCTTTACTTTCAGGCCTTGCATACTGTTGGGTTTGATGTGAAAAGTCGATTTTGCCCTCGGCCCAATTTTGGCCCGTACAGTTGACCCACCGGTGTGGGGGGTACCGTGGGCACTCCGACGCTCAAGTCAGTAGTATGAAATAGGCAGTAAGCAAGTAAAATGTGAAAGCAAGGCTCGTTATTACCTTATCTTTCTTTGGGTGGTCGTGAGGGCGGTGAAAAGTGTTTAGGGAATGAGAAATTCGGAGAGCTTGTGTCAGAGATAATATGCTTGTATGAGAATGGAGAAGCTTGATTACCTTGTGTCTTGAATTGCGTTGCTATTTATAGATGAAAATGATCATCTTTTGCAGCTGGCATAAGTCCCACAAAGCGCCCAGACACTTGATAAAAAGTTTGAGCATGTGAGAAAATGTCTTGTTTAGGAAATGTGGGGAAATGTGGTTGATATAATTAATAGATTTTTTCCTTAAGCTTCTGGCTTAATTGTAATCCAATAATACTGAATTCTTTGGGCTTGGTCTTTACTTTCAGGCCTTGCATACTGTTGGGTTTGAGGTGAAAAGATGGTTTTGTCCTCGGCCCAATTTTGGCCCGTACAGTTGACCCACCGGTGTGGTGGGTGCCGGGGGCACTCCGACGCTCAAGTCAATAGTATGAAATGGGTAGTAAACAAGTAAAATATGAAAGCAATGCTCGTTATTACCTTATCTTTCTTTGGGTGGCCGTGAGGGCGGTGACAAGTGTTTAGGGAATGAGAAATTCCAAGAGCTTGTGTCAGAGAATATAGGCTTGTATTAGAATTGATAAGCTTGAATGCCTTGTGTCTTGAATTGTGTTGCTATTTATAGATGAAAATGATCATCTTTTGCAGCAGGCATAAGTCCCACAACGCGCCCAGAGACTTGATAAAAAGTTTGCGCATATGAGAATATGTCTTGTGTTAGGCAAAGTGGGGAAATTTGGTTGATATAATTAAGAGATTTTGTCCTTAAGCTTTTGGCTTAATTGTAATCCAATAATACTGAATTCTTTGGGCTTGGTCTTTACTTTCGGGTCTTGCATACTGTTGGGTTTGAGGTGAAAAACGGTTTTACCCTCGGCCCAATTTTGGCCCGTACAGTTGACCCACCGGTGTGGTGGGTGCCGGGGGCACTCCGACGCTCAAGTCAGCAGTATGAAATAAGCAGTAAACAAGTAAAATGTGAAAGCAAAGATCGTTATTACCTTATCTTTCTTTGGGTGGCAGTTAGGGCGGTGACAATTTTTGACTTCTTCAGTCAAGTCTCAGTTTACCTTGGAGGTCTCCAGACTTCCAAGTTAATTTATTCCGGAGTCAGGTTTTTTTCGTAATCACTTAGGTTTTGGGGATGATCCCTAACTCCTCATGTCTACTAGTAAAATAATATCATGACATAAATATCATCTTTCTGATGGATTTCTGATTGCTTACAACAGTCCCATTAAAGAAATTCACTCTGATTAATTTGAAAATCCTACTACATTATATAATCAGAGTACATGTCGTACATTTGAAAGAAATTGACCTTCTTACTTCTCTCATGATACAATCTTTTTTTTTTGTCAAGTCCTCTTTCTCTCCCGTCCACTGAGATAAAATACAAGACGAGTTCCACTAGTTAATCAGTTCTATATAGAATAGTAATAACAAAACATAACGTTAAAGTAACTTTTAAAGGAGAATGAAAGAATGAGCTCTACTCCTATTCTTCAAAAAGAGAAAAGAGAAATTTATCATTTGGAGACCACGTTATAATTTTATGGATATAGTTCATTTTAGCATAATGTTCAAATTATGTTTCAATATTTAATTGAAGAAAAAAAGGTTATATTACAGCTATTGATATTATATAATTAAGCGTCTTACATAAGCCTAAGTCCATTAAATAAAAAATGTCAACAGAATAAAATCAGAAAACATTAATTATTAGAATATGAAATGAAATAAATGTAAAAAGATCGTGGGCCGGGCCGCAATTAGCGGGCCCACAGCTATTGTGAAACACGTAAATTTGACAAGTCAACGTGGGACCCACACGCTCTTGCCCTTGGACTTTGGCCATTCTTCATTTTTTGCGTTGGTTTGCTGACCGAAGCGATTCACGCCACGCGCATTGAATCAACGACTTACACTTACTTGACTCCTCATTTCCTTTATAGTACCGACACGTGTACAGTCGTGATCTGGTGATTCACTTATGTGGGGTATTTTTTTTTATCTAATCTCTGGATTAAATTTAAGCTTCGTCCATTAAGAAAAATAATTAACATAATACGAATCATTAATTTAGTGGCTGTTTTTTTTTTTTTTTAATTATTGCTATCAATTCAACTAAATTTTGATAGCCATGAAAATTTTATCAATTTGGTTTGGTGTTTAAATTAAAATTGAAAAGGTTATGAGTATGAAAAATGATGGGATTTATGGTTAACATATTTTAGATTAAATTAATTGTTGAAATACATAAATAAATAAATTTATTTTAATATATACTTCTTGATGACGATTTTGTAATTTATCATTTCAATGTACTCGAAAAGGCTTATGTAATATTTACTCTGAATAATTACCATGTTTTAGTGTTGGGGCTAATTTTATATAAACGGTCTTAGACTCTGGCTAAAAAATAAGAAAATTACAGATTTTAATATATTATTTTTTACTTTAATTTAGCGTGTTTGAGTTAATTTTTTATTTATTTTTATTGAGGTGAGGACCGTTCGCCTAAGAACGGTCTAGATTTTAGTAGATCAAATGTTAAAAGCAATATCCATTCTTTAAGATATCCATCAATGTTATACATGCCCCGTCCATTGGAGAGAAACTTGCCCCGTGACTTGACCCACTTGACTCAAACTCAATGAAAGATAAGTTGGTCATTTAATTTCAAAATCATAAAGGTTGTAGACACTAGGATACTTTATTGACCAAATAAAAAGGAAGAAAATCCACAAAATAATAGAGATATTGTTAGGGAATCATGGGATGAAGCTGACACGCAAGTAAAGTGAAATTGAGAATAATTGTTTGTTCAGGAGGCGTTGCCTACCATATAACAATACAATAATAATTAGGAGGCTTAGTCTATCATAAATATTATAAATAAAATAAAGTAATGAGACACATATTTAACGTAGTAAAACCCTCAATGTGAGAGAAACATCCACAGACAAAAGTAGAAGGATTTCACTATGGTGGAAAGTATTAGATATATATTAGGTTACTGTGTTCTTACAAAGGACTTGAACAATCAGTAAAAACACGACACAAAAATGAAAGTAGTAAGGAAATACAGAATCAGCTTCAATCAGACTCTGACTATGATGAGTTTAAGACCCTGATGAGTTGTTTCAGACCCAACAACGAGCTTCAGACCCTGATGAGATGATTCAGCCCCAACAGCGAGCTTCAGACTCTGAGTTTCAGGCCCACGAGTTTCAGACCCTGACGGAAAAATGATTCAGACTCGAACGAGAGAGGTGCTTCAGACCCTGAAATCAGCCTCTGATGATAGTCCTCGGTAAAGTGTTAGCCTCTGAAATCAGCCCCTGAAGAGGTTCATACCCTGACGATCTAGTAACCAAGTCGGAACCTGACCAACAAATGTAGTCAGACCCAAAGCTTCAGTATTCCGAGGCTTGTTGATGTGACAACAATCTCCTTAAAATAAATTCGTCCTCTATCGAATAGTGCAGTAGAACGTGAGACGTTTGTTTCCCATGATGCAATGGAAATGAACGAGTATGGGCACCACCAAACTCGTTTTCAACGAATCAAAAAGTGTTTGAACTCTTTCAACTCTTTCAACAAAAAACAAAGAATACCGAGGGAAAAATGCTTTTCCTTAAAACGAAAGCTTCTGAATTTTTTTTTCTTGTCTTTTTTTTTCAAAAACGAAAACATTGCCCACTTTAAAAGGAAATAAACATGCCAATTAAATTGAGATAGTGGGAGGCTTTTCAAATGGTGTAACCACCCAGTTAATTAATAGAATTAATTTAACTGTTATGGAACTTCAAATGCTTGAAAGAAAAATAAAGAGACTTGCAAAAATTGGCTAGGTCGGGTCCGCACAATTTGGTCCGGCATTCGTATACGTAGGACGCGCGGGTGCACACGAGTCAGGCATGTTCGGATTTTGATTTGCACCCCTCTGCGCGCACACGTAGAGAAAGTCTATATCCTTATAACATTTAGCCATCTACATATGAGCAATCATATATAAACACAATTTTCCTTTACTAGCTTTCCCATGTGGGACAAGCTTATTTCTCTTTATTTTCCAACACCAATGGGTGAATTTTGAGCAACAATTTCTCATTCACCCAAGCACCATTTTAAGCATATGAATATATCATTCCGAACTACTCACGGAGGAGTATCCGAATCACTCAAAACAACCACTAACACGAAGTGGACCATGCTTAAAATTATACCTCAAAATGCTTATTAAGAGCATTTTCCAACAATCCCCCACATAAATGAAATTGGCGAAAAAAGGTCAAATTGAAACATTTTATTTTGACATTGATGAGTTCAACGGTTCAACACCTGCATAGGATAGGTAGGCCTCAGCCTTTGAACCTTCCCTTGTGAAAATATATCTCATTTACTGACTGACAATGGACACGATGTCATTGAACTGTACTGCCGTTCATGTAAATGAAAAACATATATCACACTGATATTTTACCTAACACATATGAGTTCTCATTATTATGTTCATTTTGGCCATGAACATCTACCTGGTTCTGCAAGAGTTTCTAAGAATTGAGTCTCGTACAATTCCCTTGGAAGCGGCCCAACTTCTCTCTCACATAGGTGATTTCTTATTTAAGAGTATCTCGTAATACTCTGCTCGGATTACCGGCGCATAAGAATCATTAAAATTATTTGCTTAACCTTTATCCATACGAGCATCACTGTTTCATTCCACCATAGGAATAGACTAGAGGGTAACCCCCATAGTGAACCAATTATGTCTTTTACGAATAGGCTGTCCCATTGAACCTAAATATTGGGATCTCTAGTTAACAAGGTTTGGTTTTCCTTCATAATAAACATTTATCTAATGGGCTTTAGCCTCATTCCCCTCGATGATTTCATAACTAACTCTCTGTTTAACCCTTTGGTTAGCGGATCCGCAATGTTATCATTTGACTTTACATAGTCAATCGAAATAACTCTAGTATAGAGTAATTGTCAAACGGTATTGTGTCTACGACGAATATGTCTAGACTTACCATTATACATATTGTTATGTGCCCTTCCAATTACAGATTGACTATCGCAATGAATGCAAATTGCTAGCACTAGCTTAGGCCAACTTGGAATATCCTCTAGAAAATTTCGCAGCCATTCTGCTTCTTCAGCACACTTATCTAATGAAATGAATTCTGATTCCATTGTAGATCTGGCTATCACAGTCTGTTTGGAGGATTTCCATGTTATAGCTGCACCTGCTAGTGTAAACATATAGCCACTGGTAGACTTTGAGTATTTCATATCAGATATCCAGTTTGCATCACTGTATCTTTCGATTACGACTGGATATCTATGATATTGCAACCCATAATTACGAGTAAAATGTAAATACCTGAGTATTTTTACTATTACTTTCCAGTGATCAACCCATGGATTACTCGTATATCTACTGAGCTTGTTTACTGTACAGGATATCTCATGTGCCCGTTTGTGCACATTTGAATTCGAATTTGTTTTACAAGGAAAAACGTATTCGAAAAATGATGCATTCCTCGACTCCATTATCGTATTTTTGTGAATATCTGGTATATTAGACTCATGCACAAGAAATCGATAAGTATTACTACTATGTGCATATCCTATGAAAATACAATCAACAATTTTTGGTCATATCTCCACCTTCTTAGGTGGAAGAATGATTACTTTGGCAAGACACTCCCACAATCGTAGAAATTTATAGGAAGGTACTCTTCTTTCCATATTTCATAAGGAGTTTTCCCTGCTTTTTTACGTGGTAACTTATTTAAAAGGTAATTAGCTGATAAGACAGTTTCTCCCCATATATTCTGAGGTAAGCCAGAGCTGATTAACATAGCGTTCATCATCTCTTTCAATGTATGATTCTTCCGTTCTGAAATCCCATTGGATTGAGGTAAATAAGGAGTTGTGGTTTGATGTATGATTACATTTTGTTCACAAAGTGATTCAAAAAGAAAAACATACTCACCTCCACGATCACTTCTTAACTCCTTAATTCTTTTATTCAGTTGGTTCTCAACTTCATTCTTACAGAGAACAAATTTCTCTATAGCTTCGTCCTTGTTTTTCATCAAATACACATAGCAAAATCTCGTGCAATCATCAATAAAGGTAATAAAATATTTATTACCGTCTATTGATTGTATTGAATTAAAATCACATACATCGGTATGAATTAGATCAAGTGGTTCAGAGTTTCTTTCAATACTATGAAAAGATGATCTAGTTAGTTTTGCCTCAACACAAGTATCACACTTATGTCTGTTATCAATTTTAAAATTGGGAATATGATTCATGTTAATTAATTTCCGCAATGAATTAAAATTAACATGTCATAATCTACCATGCCATAGATTAGAGTACTCAACAATATAAGCAGAAGAACTAACTTTATTGATATTCTTGGGTTTAACAACCATTACATTGAGCATAAAGAGCCCATCAGTTACATACCATTTTCCCACATACATTCTATTTTTGGTCAAAACTACTTTATCAGACTTAAACACCATCTGGAATCCGTGCTTGTTCAGAAGTGATCCAGACACAAGATTCTTCTGTATTTCTGATACATACAGAACGTTGTTTAAAGTCAACTCTTTCCCAGAGATCATCTTCAGAATCACCTTGCTTTGACCTTCAATCTCAGATGTTGCTGAATTCCCATATATATTTTTCCCCATTACCAGTAGGCTCAAATGAAGAAAACATACTCTTGTCCGAGCACCACTCTCTTGGGTTAGAACCCACCAGATTCACCTCAGTAACCACATCAAAAATGTTAACGTTTGAAACATCTTAATTCATGTGTTCCATCATATTAGCCTCTTGGTTTTTTTCTTTTTCGGCAGTCTGCACTCAGAATACTTGTGACCCATTTTGTCACAGTTGAAGCATCTTCCTTGAAATTTGGATTTCTTGGAAATTCCTCCCTTAGGGCCCATCTTTGACCCTATGTTCTTGAGGTTCTTGTTCTTATGGCCATGTTCAACAACATTTGCTTTGGCCTCATGAGTTATCCATCTCTTGTCAGATACTCTGTTATCTTCCTCAATCTAAGCTTAAGAACCAAGTCTTCAATGTTCATTTCTTTTCTTTTATGCTTTAGATAATTCTTGAAATCTTTCCAACCAGGTGGTAGTTTTTCAATTATCGAGGCTACTTGGAAGGTTTCACTTAATACCATCCCATCAGCATGAATTTCTGCTAGAATAATCTGCAGTTCTTGTATTTGGCTTAACACAGTTTTGGAGTCAACCATATTAAAATATAGGAAACGGCCTACGACAAATTTCTTAGTACTGGCATCCTCGGTTTTATATTTTCGATCTAAGGATTCCCAAAGCTCCTTAGCTATTCTCATTATGGCGTACACACTGTACAAGGAATCACTTAGCCCATTCAGCACGTAATTCATACATAGGAATTCAGAATGTTTCTAAGCATCGATGGCACTGATCACTTGAATATCATTCTCACCCTCTTTGGGTACAAGAGCATCTTCTTTTAGGAACCTTGTAAGGTTCAACGTGGTCAAATAAAAGAACATTTTCTGTTGCCACCTTTTGAAATTCTGACCAGTGAATTTTTCAGGTTTTTCCGTGGCATGATTGACATGGCTCACATGTCCAACATGTTGTCTAGCCATAGAGGCAGCAACACTTTGGCCAGCCACAGAGGCTGCCACATTAAGCCCAGAGGCTGAAACATTTTGGCCAGGCGAAGAGGCTGCCACAACATTTTGGCTTGCCATAGAGGCTGCCACATTAAGCCCAGAGGCTGGAACATTTTGGCCAGCCGAAGAGGCTACCATGTTCGGATCAACTGTGTTTGGACTGTTTTCCATATCTATAGATCGAATTTGTTTTAAGACTATTAGATATATATTATGTTACCGTGTTCTTACAAAGGACTTGAAAAATCAGTAAAAACAAGACACGAAAATGAAAGTAGTAAGGAAATCTAGAATCAGCTTCAATCGGACTCTGACTATGATGAGTTTCAGACCCTGATGAGTTGTTTTAGACCCAACGATGAGCTTCAGACCCTGATGAGATGATTCAGACCTAACGGCGAGCTTCAGACTCTGAGTTTCAGGCCCACGAGTTTCAGACCCTAACGGAAAAAAGATTCAGACCCGAACGAGCAAGGTGCTTCAGACCCTGAAATAAGCCCCTAATGAAAGTCCTCGGTAAAGTGTCAGCCTCTGAAATCAGCCCCTGAAGAGGTTCAGAACCTGACGATCCAGTAACCAAGTTAGAACCTGACCAGTAAACGTAGTCAGACCCAAAGCTTCAGTATTCCGAGGCTTGTAGATGTGACAACAATCTCCTTAAAATAAATTCGTCCCATATCGAATAGTGCAGTAGAACGTGAGACGTTTGTTTCCCATGATGCAACAGAAATGAACGAGTATGGGCACCACCAAACTCATTTTCAATGAACCACAAAGTGTTTGAACTCTTTCCACAAAAAACAAAGAAAACCGAGGGAAAAATGCTTTTCCTTAAAATGAAAGCTTCTGAATTTTTTTTTGCTTGTCTTGTTTTTTTTTTTCAAAAACGAAAACATTGCCCACTTTAAAAGGAAATAAACATGCCAATTAAATTGAGATAGTGGGAGGCTTTTCAAATGGTGTAACCACCCGGTTAATTAATAGAATTAATTTAACCGTTATGGAACTTCAAAAGCTTGAAAGAAAAATAAAGAGACTTTAAAAAATTGGCTGGGCCGGGCCCGCACAATTTGGTTCGGCATTCATGTACGCATAACCCGCGGGTGTACATGAGTCAGGCCTGTTCGGATTTTGATTTGCACCCCTATGCGCGCATGTAGAGAGAGCATATATCCTTATAACACTTAGCCATCTACATATGAGTAATCATATATAAACATAATTTTCCTTTACTAGTTTTCCCATATATCGACATCTGATACTTTCAGTCTCTCCATTCTTTGATGTAAATTAATCCCAAATTACAATTACTTTTGTTGCTCCAAAAAATTTGTGCTTTCTTTAAAACTTCTGCCCTCTGCAACCCTAGAACCATCCAGCTTCCGTTTTAGGGTTTTGCAGATGAAATTCACACAGTAAATAGGGTTAATTAAAAATGGGCTGCTTGTATGCAATCTCAAATTTCGACCCAATAGCAAAAAAGGTCAAAGTCAGCGGATTCTATGCACCGGTGACGCTAAATACACTTCTCTAATTTCTGAATACCCTCTTTTTGAAAAAGGGGTATACTTAGAATTTTGGTGAAGCGCTTTTAGCATTATTCTGTTTAAATCTTTCCGGTGCAGTGACGTTACGCCAGCCAAATTCCAAACCAGTGAGTGGAAACTTTTCCTTTAAAATGATTTTTATTTCTTTATCATTGTTTCAGACTTATATTTTCATGTTTTAGGGCATTAGAAGAAATTATTTATAGTTACTTTATATACAGTTATGTTTTGAGATTGTAAAGATTTTTATAAAGCATAATTTTACAGATTTCAGATTTAAAGTATGATTTTCATGTTTTTGGGGCATGAGGTAAAACATCACCCCAGTATGTAACTTGAGATACAGTTGGAATTGACGGATATAGAGAATATGTGCACATGTAGAGAGTCAGGATGACGGCTTAGGTTCGTGTACCTGGACTCTAGTGGTGGCTATGTCCAGTTGAGTCGTTTTCCTGGACATATGGCTCTACGTTCAGTTGAGTGGTTTTCTTGGGCGTATGGCGCCATCTGTTTCAGCGACGCCCAGTTGAGTCATTTTCCTAGGCGTCATCAGTTTCAAAGACCCTGTTGAGTTGTTCCCGGATATGTCCAGTTGAGTCATTTTCCTGGACGTAAAGCAGTTTTCAGTTTTCAGATTTTTAGTACACATATTTCAGACCTTCAGTATATACTTTTCAAAAATCAAATTTTAGTAAACAGTTTTCAGTATTTAGATTTCAGAAACAGTTTTCAGAAACCAGAGATTGAAAGTTGTTTTTTCAGAAAGTTCAGTTTTTATAAAGAGACTTCAGATGAAATGATTTTTCTAAAAAAGTTTTAGTTTTAAAGATTTCATGTTTTCAGATTCATGTCCACTTACTTAGATCGTATAGCGATCTAACCCCCACTCCAGTTTCTGTATCTTGCAGGTTACTCAGAGAGAGAGCTCGGGAAGATGGATATTGATGCAGTCACTAGGGTTCTGAGTCCACAACACAGAGTCATGTAGCATGAGAGTCTAGTCAGAATTAAGTAAAGTTGCATGTATACATTTGTAATGTATAAGTCGTTATAAGTGTCTAATGAATTTTTGTAAAGAAAAGTACATTTGAGTATTCAGTTTTAAGAATTTAAAGTATTGTTAAGATGAGTTATAGCTTAGAATACAGTCAGAAAGTCAGAGGCTTATGGGGTTAGTACTGTTATCCCCTGTCAGTAACATCTCCCAGGTCGGGGATGTTACAGTCCTTTATTAGATCAAATCTAATGCACGACTGTAACATCCCCGATCTGGGAGATATTACCAGCATAGGATAGCAGTATTAACCCCACAAGCCTCTGATTATTTAGCTATAATAGGAACTAATATACTTATCTTTATATGACTATATTTCTGTGGGACTGTAGCCCAACTCAAAAACAAAGAAAACAAACTCAATATTAATTACTGTATTTAATATTAATAGTTTTACAATGACTACACACGACTATTACTTTTGTTGCTCCAAAAAAATTGTGCTTTCTTTAAAACTTATGCCCTCTGCAACCCTAGAACCCTTCAGCTTTCGTTTTAGGGTTTTGCTGATGAAATTCACACAGTAAATAGGGTTAATTAAAAATGGGCTGCTTGTATGCAATCTCAAATTTCGACCCAATAGCAAAAAAGGTCAAAGTCAGTGGATTCTATGCACCAATGACGCTAAATACACTTCTCTAATGTCTGAATACCCTCTTTTTGAAAATGGGTATACTTATAATTTTGTGAAGCGCTTTTAGCATTATTCTGTTTAAATCTTTCCGGCGCAGTGACGTTACGCCAGCCAAATTCCAAACCAGTGAGTGGACATTTTTCCTTCAAAAATGATTTTTATTTCTTTATCATTGTTTCAGACTTATATTTTCATGCTTTAGGGCATTAGAAGAAATTATTTATAATACTTTATATACATTTATGTTTTGAGATAGTAAAGATTTTTATAAATCATAATTTTACAGATTTCAGATTTAAAGTATGATTTCATATTTTTGGGGCAAGAGGTAAAACATCACCCCATTATGTAACTTGAGATACAGTTGGAATTGACAGATATAGAGAATATGTGCACAAGTAGAGAGTCAGGATGACGACTTAGGTTCATGTACCTGGACTCTAGTGGTAGCTATGTCCAGTTGAGTCGTTTTCCTGGACATATGGGCTCTACGTTTAGTTGAGTGGTTTTCTTGGGCGTAGGGCGCCATCAGTTTCAGCGACGCCCAGTTGAGTCATTTTCCTGGGCGTCATCAGTTTCAGAGACCATGTTGAGTTGTTCCCGGATATGTCCAGTTGAGTCATTTTCCTGGACGTAGAGCAGTTTTCAGTTTTCAGATTTTTAGTACACAGATTTCAGACCTTCAGTATATAGTTTTCAAAAATCAAATTTTAGTAAACAGTTTTCAGTATCTAGATTTCAGAAACCAGAGATTGAAAGTTATTTTTCAGAAAGTTCAGTTTTTATAAAGAGAATTCATATGAAATGATTTTTCTAAAAAAAGTTTTAGTTTTACAGATTTCATGTTTTCATATTCATGTCCACTTACTTAGATCGTATAGCGATCTAACCCCACTCCAGTTTCTGTATCTTGCAGGTTACTCAGAGATAGAGCTCGGGAAGATGGATACTGATACAGTCACTAGGGTTCTGACTCCACCAACACAAAGTCATGTAGCATGAGAGTCTAGTCATAATTAAGTAAAGTTGCATGTATACATTTGTAATGTATAAGTCGTTATAAGTGTCTAATGAATTTTTGTAAAGAAAAGTACATTTGAGTATTCAGTTTTAAGAATTCAAAGTATTGTTAAGATGAGTTATAACTTAGAATACAGTTAGGAAGTCAGAGGCTTTTGGGGTTAGTACTGCTATCCCATGTCAGTAACATCTCTCAGGTCGGGGATGTTAAGTCCTTTATTAGATCAAATCTAATGCACGACTGTAACATCCCCGATCTGGGAGATATTACCAGCATGGGATAGCAGTACTAACCCCACAAGCCTCTGATTATTTAACTGTAATAGGAACTAATATACTTATCTCTATATGACTATATTTGTGTGGGACTGTAGCCCAACTCAAAAAAAAAAAAAAACAAACAAACTCAATATTAATTACTGTATTTAATATTAATAGTTTTACAATGACTACACACGACTATTACTTTTGTTGCTCCAAAAAAATTGTGATTTCTTTAAAACTTCTGCCCTCTGCAACCCTAGAACCCTTCAGCTTCTGTTTTAGGGTTTTGCTGATGAAATTCAAACAGTAAATAGGGTTAATTAAAAATGGGCTGCTTGTATGCAATCTCAAATTTCGACCCAATAGCAAAAAAGGTCAAAGTCAGCGGATTCTATGCACCAGTGACGCTAAATACACTTCTCTAATTTCTGAATACCCTCTTTTTGAAAAGGGGTATACTTAGAATTTTGGTGAAGCGCTTTTAGCATTATTCTGTTTAATGTGTTTAGTATTATACCTTCTCTAGTAATGGGACTGTCAGGCCCAAGCCCAACATAGGCATAATGTAATTATAATTATTTGATTGATTTGCCATCCCCAAGAAATCCGTGCTTTGTTTTTGTCCAATTTATCAACACAGTGCTTCTTCAATTCTTCTACATCAAATTTTGAAATAAAATAACGATAGATCCACAAAATTTAACACAAAAAATGCAACAAAAGTATATTTAAATATTGTTGTCTTATAATAATTTTATGTTAATTATTATATTATTTTTTGTGAACATATCATTACTCTTTGAAATATAAATGTACAAACCATTTTTTTTGAAAAAAAAAAAAAGAATGTATTTGACATTAAAAAACTTGTGGTGCTAGCACTTGGTATTTGTTTGTCCCTATATAATCACATATGAAGCAATGATATTAGACTTATTAGTAAATGACCTTTATGGGTCATTGTTAATGGTGGTGTTTATTGACTGCAAATTTTGGCGGGCAAGATACGGGTCAAACTTAATTTATTGCTAATCACTCATTAATGGCCTACTTTTTTTTAAATTAATTCAAATGATTGATATAATCACTTTGATATAAGTTTTTATACATTATCATGAACTATATAAACAATTTACTGAGAGAGAATCAATTACCAAACTTGAAAACCAAACAAATAGTTTAACAGAAATGGATTTTTTTAGTGGCCCAAAAACGAATAACAAATAAGGTGTTTGTGGGATCGGAACCGAACCGAAATTATCAGGTTTGGTTCCGGTTCAAATTTTTTTAAAAAAAAATTGTTTAAAGGAATTTTTAATTAGATATTAAAAAAAATTATTTATTTGAATTTTATTAAATTAAATTAAAAAATAAAAATAAAAACTTAAAATTACTTAAATTTTAATAGTGGTACCGTCCGGTTCCGGTTAAAACCGAAACCGAAACTGAACCTAAAGAAACCGGACGATTCCAATTGCTTCCGATTCCTAACTGAATGATAAAAAATCGGGAAATTTCTTTCGATTCGATTTCGATTCCGAACCGGAACCGATGTCAGGTCTAACAACACGTGCATGGCGTAATTGGAAGATATTTTAATTGTACACCCAAATCCACTACAAAAATGATTGATAAACTAACACTTGATTGTCAAAATCAGAGGATCAGAGTATGGATTATTGACATATGTCCAATTGTGGGCCTCGTCAAACTGTAGCTCACAACTGCTACAGTGGCATATGAAGCTGGTATAAAAACAAGATTAGACTGTCAGAATCAGAGGATCAGAACGGAATAGTGGATTATTGACACGTGTCCAGTCTAATTGTAGCTCACAACAGCTGCAGTTGGTTAAGGCGAAAACGGGTGTCGGTTTGAAGCTCACCGTTTTGTACATTTTTTTTTAGAGACATTGGCTTTTGATCATTTCATTGAGGCTTGAAAGAGGGCTAAGATGCAGCATTAGCATGTTCACGCCGCATAAATTTTTTTCCTTAACGTGCTCTTGTTTTTGCTAATTAAACTTAACTCAATCTCGCATGGAAAGTGAAAATATATACATGCTTAATAAATTAGGGACACCCAACTGATAACAAATGATGTGTTTGTGAAAGAAACCTCATAACGAATGAGATGATGAAAGTTAAACTGAACAAGATTTGTCTCTGTCATATGAGCCGTCCATATTTATATTTGTAGCAGCTTTATATGTCAATCATGCAAGTACATGGGAGTGTATTATAGGAATGTACTTTGCACCCCCATATCCGCTATTAAAACAGAATCAGAAATAAGACCGAACCGAAAATCTAAAAAATTCGATGGGTTATTGATTAAACCGGTTGATCTCTTCCAAAAAAAAAAACAGACAAAACCAGCCGCCTACAACAGCTGCAAATCTTTAGTTGTCGGTGGTAGTATTATTAACCAGCTGGTCGACAAATATGCAGATGAATTGCTGGTTGATCAAAGATTCGGACATTAAATCAATAATCTAGCTATTTGGGGAAGTCATGGGAAAATGATTAGCAGTAGTTTACTGTAATCTTCAAAGCAGATTATAAAATATTCTATTGTATTAAATTGCAGGATGAGGGCACTCCTTGAAAGGTAACTGAATAATGTATTTAATCAACCTTAATAATATGTGAACATTATTACATAACAATTGTTGCAGATCAAAAGCAGTACAAGTCAACTTCATGAAACATGTACATTGCAGAAGAAGCTCTACCTCTAGGATTGGTATTTCAGGCGCACCATGATTCAAATCAAAAGATTTCAAAGGAAACTAAGCTATTTTGCCTACGAGAACACATTTTCGCGTTGCAGTTTCCTCAAATTCGTATCAACATGCTTTCCCGGAAATCACCTTCTATCCAACCAATGTTGGCAACTCTGCAAGCATAAAATGTACACAATTTGTGGAGAACAGGTGAAAGTTTAGGCCAAACTTGAATGGCAAACTAAGAAGATAATCATTAACATTCATGATCAATTATTACAATTCGGCAACATTTATTAACGAATAAAGTATTTGAAGACCTAATGATTCTTTGCAGATCTTTAGACACTTTGCAATTAGTTATCATATAGAGATGAAAAATTACCCACAAAAATCCTTCAACAATTAAAATCTCACAGCAGACTTCAATAATCTTCAGCAAACCTACGCTTCTTTGACTTCTTAATTTGATGGTGATTACTCAAGGGAGATACGACCCCACCAATGGTTTCATTGTCCTCCATCCTCTTCCTAGTGCCACTGCAGTTTCAATATCATTACGGTCATGAACACCTTTATTGGATGTATATTTCGTTCAATTTTAAAACTTCTTCGAAATTCAAGGAGTTCGAGTTCGAGTTCAAACCTATCAGTTAGCGAAACATCTTTTGATTTCTTATCCAACCAACGTATACTTCATGTATGAGCTGGCATTAAGGATCCAGAAATGTGCAGAATTTCTTCATCAAAACTGAAAATGATTCAAATCTTAGAATTCGTGTATCATAGACTTCAATGGAAATCTACTTATTTTTTAAATGAGCAATTCAATAAAAGCAATAAATCACCTCTTGACTAAAAACCGTATCATGGTTCCGACCTTTATAATATGCCGCTTGTGTGATCTACTAGCAAATACTTACTCACCATGTTTCTATGTCATGAAAAAGGAAATTCTGTAAGTAATCATATAGAGTTGAAAAATTAAGGGAAGAGAATAAGAATGAATAATGGAATGACAATAGACAAATACATCAAATAAAATGGCCAAGTGGTACTCACAGTTGCATAATTGAACTCTTCTCGAATGCCTTCATCTGTTATTACTGCAGATGAAAATCCAAGAACAATAACATGAATGGATTCTTGTGTAAGCTTCACAACTTTCCCTTCTGAAAATGGAAAAAATTAAACAAATGAAGGAGCAGCACACTGAATCAGCAACAATGAAATATACTTTTATATAAAATTCAGCATGACAGACATATCAATACATTTATAACATTGTTTCAATTTAATCCAAAAGTAAATTAACTTAGGAGAGTACTATAACCAGTAAACATAGTTCTAAATTCATCAAAGAAACTTATATGTCTAATGATAAGGTGAATAAAACCAAGATTGAAAGATCAGGAAAAGATTTACCTATGAGCATATTCGGCTTTGGAGAAAAAAGTAAGAGCTTTGCTTTTAGATTCACTCCAAAATATGGATGAATCCCAGAAAGAATTTTTCCACTTTTATCCAAAATGTTGACATCATAAGCCAACACAACACCTTCAAAAATTTCACTGAACCTGTCACTCAAACCAAATTGAAAAAATTGTAAAAAACCACAATGGATTTTTAATAACAATATACCAAAGCAAATTGATTGTCACAATATATTCTCAGTGTCAACTTCAATAATGGCTTAAAGTACAACCCCAAACACAATCATGTTTCAAAAATTACAGTTCCATATATCTAATAATCCAAAAGTTATAAACTTGACCACATTTTGAAGAGTAGTAACCTGATTCAACAAATAACTATTAAGTGTATGCTTGTAACTACCGTCCTTTTGTTTGATTTTGAAAACACACCAGCTAAATTGTTTGATATAAGCTATTAGCTATAATTAACAAAATAATAAAATAATTATAACTTCTGTCCTCTGCAACCCTCCATTTTTATCTGTAAATTAAACCCAAATTACGATTACTTTTGTTGCTCCAAAAAATTTGTGCTTTCTTTAAAACTTCTGTCCTCTGCAACCCTAGAACCCTTCAGCTTTCGTCTTAGGGTTTTGCTGATGAAATTTAAACAGTAAATAGGGTTAATTAAAAATGGGTTGCTTGTCTGCAATCTCAAACTTTGACCCAATAGCAAAAAAGGTCAAAGTCAGCGAATTCGAAGCCCCAATGACGCTAAATACATTTTTCTAATTTTTGAATACCCTCTTTTTGAAAAGGGGTATACTCAGAATTTTGATGAAGCGCTTTTAGAATCATTCTATTTAAATTTTATAGAATTATACCTTCTCTAGGAATGAGACTGTCAGGCCCAAGCCCAACACAGATGGAAATTCTGTTTGTTTGTTGTTTTTCGTTTTTTTACAATTAAATTAAATGTTTTATGCACTGGCAATCACTTGTGTAAAATGTCATATGGTCCAGCAATATGGATGCAACGAAAAAAAAAACAATTTTTAATCCTTCTAATCATCACATGCATTCAATGATGAAAAGCTCATATCATGAGTTTCTAATGCAATAGTGGAAGCTCAATCACTAGAGAGAGATGATGATGATGATGATGGAGAATGCTATGAAAAAATAAAATAAAGAAAAGGTACTTTTTATTCCATCTTCCATGTTGAAAAAAAAAAGCCCATAAAGCAGCCTTGAATCTCGGCCCCGACAATATAAGATGAAAAGAAAAAAAATAAAGTGATTAAAATAGTGCCAAGTGGTGAAGTTGAAGTTAGAGACAAATTGGAGTTCAATATCGTCAGAAGATTCAGTAGCAAATGTCCCCTTACATCCCTACAACTTATACTGCTTCAATGTTCCCCCACCTTCTTGCCACGCCCCGTTTCTAGTTTCTTTCACTTCCAATTTATCATTTGTGGACCCATATTCCCTTATAAGCTATTTGGCTTGTAATGCCGATCAATGCTTTCAATTTTATTTTTTATTTTTTATTTTTTGATATCTATATGAGAAATACAATCTGTCATGTGTTTATAAATGGCCCAATTACGCCCACTCTTTAGTATTAAAGCACGCATCGAATATATTATCCGTGGCTCAATTATTCTCTCCCGGTTTTATTTTGACTATTAAGTGATCTAGTTTTGAAGTTTTTATCTAAAAACATCTTACTAGTTAAAGATGATTAAACATTACAAGAACATCACCAACATCATTCTCAAAAATATTATAATATAATCCCATTGTCTTTATTGATATATATTCATTTGTATGACCTTATTAAGGAATATTAAGAAATATTATTATGGAAATAATATTAAGGAAATAGTATCTCTATATTATGGAATTAATATTCAAAATAGAATTCACTCTTTTGGGAATCAATAGCTTCAGCATCCTCTTGGGCTTCGGCTCCCCATTCTGTCTTTGTAGGTTAAAGCTCTCAGGTTATTGCACTCTTTTGGGCTTCGACTTCCCCTTTGGGCTTTGTAGGTTAAAGCTCTCAAGGTTCGACACCCTTTTGGGCTTCGGCTCCCCATTTGGGCTTTGTAGGTTAAAGTCTCTTCGGCTCCCCGTTTGGGCTTTGTAGGTTAAAGCTTTCAGACTTCGGCACCCTCTTGGGTTTCGGCTCCCCCTTCGGGTTTCGTAGGTTAAAGCTTATCAATTATCTCAAGGTTTCCAACCTCCAAATTTCAAAAGTTCCAATTTGAGGACTCCGCTCTCTAATTTCAAGATACAACCTCAAGTTTGTTCATTCATCACCGGCTTGAGTTTGAGAGGGGGGTGTTAAGGAATATTATTATGGAAATAATATTAAGGAAAAAAAAATCCATGTATTATAGAATCAATATCCAAAATATAATTCCTAATATCTTTAGGATTCATGATTTTTTTTATATTTCTCTATTAGATAAGATTTCTTATATTAATTATTATTTTTCATAACTATAAGTTTACTTTCCTATTCTAGTTGCCTATATAAAAGTCTCCACTATTATAAATTCATATAGAGTGAAGTCAATACTTTCTTTCATTATCTAGCAGACCTAACTAGTAAGCTATTAACTTCTCTAACGGTCCAAATATTAATCCAACAACCAGACCCTCAAGATTTTGTTCATAATATAGGTGGCTCAATTCTTAAGACCATTCGAAAACGCATCTTCTCAATATTTGATAAGAGAGAAAAGAAAATGAAAGTAATATATCACCCGACTATTAGATTATATATATAGCGTTTGTACTCAATTGC